>PVHX01018222.1:0-37666 GCA_004024805.1 Geosciurus inauris | reverse complement strand
TCATCTGTGACGGCGTGACCGTCACGCTCTCCTTGCCCACACTCCTGTGACATCACAACCTACCACTCTGCCCTCTTGCCTGTCTAGTTCAGGGTGACTTCCTCACACCATCCCCACACTGGGAATCCCCAGTCTGTCTGAGAAACAGCAGATGCTCCTCCTGGACAGCTCCAATGCGCTCCCCACCATCTGCCCTGACTGCCCTCCCTCCTCCTAATACCACTCTCCCTCCTTTGGTTCTCTCCAGCAGACTGGGTCATGGTTCTCGTTCTCCTCTACTGTGGCTCTTTGAGGGCAAGTACTGTTTGATGAGCTCTCAGTGTCTTTCTCTCCTGCTCGATCCCTTTCCATCTTACAGTGTTGTCCTGCTTGTTTTCACAGAAGCCCGGCAGCCCACTTGTGCCAATCCTGACCATCTGCAGAGACAACCAGCCTCCTGCTTCCCCACAGAAGACAATCTAGGAGGACTTTCCCAGGAGTCTTCTGCATTCCTGTCTTTAGGCCGCTCCATGTTTTTTCCCTGGAGCCGCTTTCTCTCCTCACTTCCCAGGTGACCAGCTGTTTACAAGTGTACCTCCTAAAAGAAGCTTCCACTAGTTCCCACATCCAGCCCTTATGTGTCCTAGGGAAAGGTCTGTTCTTTTAAATGAATATAAACCTTTTATTTTAAATTTGTATCATATGAATGTCCAAAACAATAATTCAAAACAACCTAAACTCAAAAACCCATACAAACCTCTCATAGCAGTAATATGAAGTCTGAAACAATTTTAAGAAACTTGAAATAAATAGCTAAATACCCCAGTCAGCATTTTTATATAGCATTTATCTTCTAAGCTTTACATTAAAAGTTGGTTATTTTGAAAGGTGAGATAGGAAGAAGAAAGTGGCAGTTCCTGTAGTTCTCAGGGTTAGGAGCTGCTCTACTTCCTTCTTATCTTGCCACACCCAGCAGCCTTAGATCACAGCCTAGCAGATAAATGGCAGATAATGGCAGTGCCATGCCTGCCTGCTTTCTCTGTGGCTGCTGCAGGAAGAGGCTTTGTCTGTCCTTCCTTATTCAGTTGAGGGTACTGAGACACAACTCTATCCAGTTCCAGACTCAGCCTGACCTTGGAATTCCATGAAATGAAGGCCAAAAGCACCCACCATCTTTCCCAGAATTCCTTCTGCATCTTGGACAAAGACCAGGAACCTCCAAATGAACCTCAGTGACACAGAAATGGCTGGAATAACTATACTGTTGTAGGGACAGACGAGGCAAGACACTGTATAGGAAATAGGAAGCAGGTTCATTTGACTGCAGTTGGTTCAGAGGGCACAGCTTTTGCTGTAATCAATCAATTCCCCTGAACCCTGAGTTCAGGAAGTTTCAGAACTTTATACCCAGAATGTAAGGTGGTGGGGCGGGGCTCAGAAGTTCACAGTCTGCAGAAGTTCACACAAAAGCAGCTTTTTCTTTCACTGTTCTGGCCAAGTTAACACTTCAAGGACAGCACCTGAGAAAGGGAGAGCTTCTTTTCCCTTCTTTCCTCTCCTGAAAGCTGTTACCATGAAGCCCAGTTAGTAACATCTTCTCTTATTTCTGAAAGGCAAACATTTCTGTGAAGCTCAGGCCCAAGGCCAGAGGCCTTGTTAAAGGATCTGTCCTTCTTATTAACTTTGCATTTACAAACCTGCTTCCCGCTTTAAAAAAAACACCTTTATAAACCATTATATTGTACCTATGCTAGATAGTTCAAAAATGTTTTTGAAAAACTAGTAGCACCTGGAGTGCTGATCTCTTTTAGGTGGGTGGCCAAGCAAGACAGAGCAACAGGAAATAGGAACCTTAACTACATTGAACTCTTTGGTAGAGACTCTTTAGCTAATAGTCCTGAGATCAATTATGGTGAAGATTTCTGGAGAAGCTTAATTAAGACTTTCTTTGGAAGAGGGGTGCCACTACAATACCAACCTAGGTTTTCAGTGATAGATGGCAATGGATGTAGCTAATGTAAACACGGAGGGGCTTTCTGGAAGTAAGTCAGAGAACGGACAGAAACTATGGCAAATTGGGATGATCAAGCTGGTGCAAAGGACCAAAATTTTAAGTGACAAGCAACCAAGAACATACCCAAGATCCAAAAGCAGTGGTGATTTGATTAGGAGCTTATGTCTGTGGACTTGGCCTCTGTGTGCAAATTATGGTTTACATTCTGTTCCATTTCTCTCATTCTTTCCAAATTAAGAGTGAGGGTAAGCCCATTTATTGACAGACTCTTGGTCATATGACTGAGGACTAAGCCCAGCCTCCAGCAGACAGGAAAACTTGATCTTCCTGTTGTAATCTTGGCCATCCACTGGGACTAACACTCCATTACTGAGTAGAGTTCCTGTGGGATGTAAAATACCCAACAGACAATAATAAAAGATCTTTTGTTTCTACTTGGTGTAGTTCCATCCCCTTTGCTTCGAGCCCAATGCTGAAGGACAAAGCATGTCTTCCAGAGATCCTTGTGTGGCTCGGTAAGGTACTCGTGCAGAAGGCCACTGACTATACCCCCAAAGAGGAACGGCAAGCTAGAGGGACAGACAGGAAACACAAGGTCCCTGTCACAACTATTCAGTTGTGCTACAGCCCAGAGTGGCTACAGACAGCACAAGGACACAGGTGTGACTGTGTTCTAAGAAGCTGTGTTTACACACACCAGCCTATAAGTGTCACATAATTTTCCCATGTTACACAATATTTTTCTTTTAATTTTCTTCAAATACTTAAAATGTTAAAAATTTGCAATTCACTATTCCCTTACCTAAAATGCTTCTCTTCTTTGGAATGATAAGGAAAAACAAATGCTCCCATCCACTGACCAATCCTCTCCAATTGTTATGATTGCCCAAACATCCAGCATCTAAGCTGTGGGTTATTGCAGTAATGCTACATATGAATGTGATGATTACCCATGGCCCTTTGCTGTATTCCACTGCGGATGTGCCTGAAAATCAAAATCAGCACAGACTAAGCAACTGAACAGACCTACTAATAAATTCTAGCCTTGCCAATTATTAATGATTAATTTGAACAATTTACTGATTGATTTTAAATTTTTGTTTTCTTGTTACTATTGTGATTTTTAATTATAAAATTTGTCAATATCACAAAATAACTCCTAAGGTTATTCTGAGAATAAATTGTGATATTCAGGGTAGAGCCTTTGGAAAATAGATGTCAGCTCAGTATTCCAAGTAGAACATGCACACCACTGTCACCCATATCATAGGATATAATAATCAGGTGGAAAGTGGTTGAATTGATGTCAAGTTTGCAAATGTCATGAGACAATATTGGTAGAGGCTACATAGAAAAAAATAAGCTCTATCAAAACCAGTCATTTTTAGAATTTTGTTTCTCATGCAAAGATTCCTTCCCAAAAGGGATAATTTTGAGGGTGATGCCAACTGCTAAATGTCACATAACATCAGGAAACTTAACTCTTAAGGGAACATTTGATTGCGACAGCATTTCCTCCAATTTGCAGGAAACTATGATTGCTTTCCTGAAAATGAAGCTCTAATTGGACCCACTCTGAGCTGATGAGCAGATCATGGGGCTACATCACATGTCTTGCAGGAGGAGGGGGTCGTGTTTGGTAGAGTTGAGGTTGGTCCGTGGCCTGGCTGTGTCCCTACTGGGTGAAGGTGTTAAAAGGGAAGCTGTTTACTGCTTCCTAATTTAAGGGAAAAACCCCTTCAAATTATCCTAATTATAAAAGATAAGCCCTTTGTTGTTGTTCATACATTTATTCATCTCCTTTTGGGTATTACAAGTTACAATGTCAGTTCCCGTTCTTAATCAAACATGTCCCTGTAAGCATGCAAATGTAAACTAAACCACACCAAAATTAATCAGAATGAATGGCAGTTTAAAATTACCCAATTTCTTGTTATTTTTATAATTTTGTTTATGGATGTATAAATATAAATAAATGTACAAATGTAAATTCATAATTTCATATTCTGGAGAGAAGTATGCACTGTGACCTCTATACATGACCCAGCATAGGTCCAACTCTCAAGGAGTTTGCTGTCTACAATGAAAAAATAATGGGAACATTATTTATTATTAATAATTATTATTTAGGGACTAAAAATTATTATTTAGGGACTAGAGCAAGTGTGGCGTCAAGTTAGGGATCTCTGCTGCCTCTGAGTAACATTTGACAGCTCACAGCCACCTGGCACTCTTTCCTGGTTACAGCTCCTCCCTATGGTGACTGGGGTGCAGTCGGCCCCAGCTGCCTAGGCCCTGCCCAGGGTCTTGGCAGAGTGGCACCCCCCAGGAGGAAGGAACACTTCTCTTTGCAAAAGCTTAGTACATTTATCTATATTTTCCTTCATTGTAGAGAAAAGAAAAAGAAAAGGTAGAAGGGAAAGAAAACTCAGCCTTCAGAACAACAGAAGGAAAAAGGATGGCAAGGAAAATGTGGGCAGGACTGTGTTCCAGGGTCCCTGCCAAGAAGGTAGCTGCTCTATAGGCTGCAGTCGGTGACCTGCCTCCCCGAGTCCAACCCCCTATTTCCAGCCAAAGGATTGGGCATCATGTCGCCTCTGCTGCCCTCTGCCAGGTCCTCCATACTTTCATGTACATCACTTTGTTTAATTCTTAAAAGAGCCCCGTGAAAAGGTCCCAGTTTCCTCTTTACCAAAGAAAAAGCAGAACCTTTGAGGCACTAAGGTCCAGTAAGTTCTTCAGTAAGAGACCATATTTTGGGGTGCCTTATTACATTTTCAGGCACAGCATCCTCTCTAACATTCTGAAGGTGTAAGACGTCCTCGATACAACAGTGTAGAAAGTGGGCATTTCAGAGAAATCAAGCAACATACTCGGGCTGTCAGTAAACTGAGCCCCAGTTGGAAGTGGAGCAGAGTCTGGCCCCTGCTGCCATTCTTGGTCCATCCTCTGCTCTGTCTCTATTGGACTGTGCCACGTGCCTCAGTGTCTCCATGTGAATCACCTTCCCAGACAGGCTGCCTGATTGAATTATTTGATATTATTTCAAATGTGAAGTTTTAATCTAACTTTTTAAGCTAAGGAAAACACATTTTCCCTGAGCTGTTGAAATGAAATGACTGCTTTGAATATCGCAAGAAGCTGGCCTCGTGCCAGAGAGAACAATGCAATTCTAATTTGGTGGGTTTTCAAGTTTTCTTATGTGGATCACTGGGGGGAAGATGCCTTATTTCTCTTTTCTTTTCAAGCATGAACTGCATATTTACTTCCTGAGATTACGGTTTTAGCAATTGGAGATCAGTTCATCTCCAAATAAACCTAATTTTCAGTATCATCCAACAGTCACAATCCATTCGTTCTGACCATTAAAACAAATGCCAAAGAGCAATGAGCTTCACTGTGGAGGGTAGGGAAGTGCCAGCCTGATCGGAAGGGGGCACTGCTATGCAGCTGCTGGGTCTTCCCATCACTTTGTGAGGAGCTGTGGGCATGAACCAGAAACAAGACTAAGCAGATAAGGACAGGCAGGAGGAAGCCCAGATCACATTGAGAAATAGGCACACTTGGTCTTTAGTACAGCTCTATTTATTTCCATTCAATTCAGTCCCTTCCATGACACCCGGTGCTGCACTGGAGCAGACACGGTGGAGGAAACACAGAAGGACAGAGCAGGAGAGCACATTCACTCTGATGTCAGAGCTGGTTCTATTCCCACCTAGCTCACATAAGCTATGCAACCCAACGACATTTATTTGATCTCGTTTGACTTCTGTTTTCATCTGTGAGATGGGAAGAAGATCTTGGAGGTACTGGAGTAGAGTTTCAGGCAAGCAATGTACACGACTGGGGCACAGTGCACGTAAGAAATATTACTCTACCCCATCCTCTCATTCTCAGAGAAGTAGATTAGGGAGAAACCCTGTCATGGATTGAACACACACATGCACACACCACACACACACACACACACACACACACACGACACAGCTAAGTGTTCATCTGAGAATAGCTACAGGAGTGTAGGAGAAAAGCTGATCTTTCTTCTGGGACAAAAGGGGAATTTTCATACAGAGAATTAATGGCATCTGAATTAATTAATTAATTAAATTAATTAATTAAAAGCAAGAACTAGTAGGACTTGGTTCAGGAAATAGGAAGAGATGCTTTAGGCTAAAATTGTGCCCTAAGATGCATACAGGAATGTGGCTAGATCTAGGCTGTGAGCAGGGGGCAGAGAAGGAGGTAACTGAGGGGCAGGTGCAGGGCAGGCAGGGCTCTGGGGAGATGGGATGCCCATGCTAACAGGGAATTTTCTGCATTTTCTACATCTGTGTATTGGGCCGTGCAGTGTGGATCTGGAGGGCAACGGATGAAGGTAGAAGATTGAATGGGGTGGAGCAGTAGTGTAAGAGAGTCCATATTAAATCCCTTCAGTAGAGGCCACCTGCTGCCCACACACCATGCTGGGTGCTAGTGACCAGCAAGAGAGACAGGCTCCTTCTGTCATGGAGTCTAAGCCCTGTCAGAGTGGCAAACCATAGAGAAGGAATAAATAGACTATTTCAGGCAGCAGAACATGCCCTGCACAGAGGGAGCAGAGTAGGTGTTACGGGTGTCTGTGAACTAGAGTGAACCATTTTGCAGATGGAGGAGAAGGGTGGTACTTGGGAGAAGGAGTCTTGTGATCTGAGACCACATTAGTCTGAAGGGGACAGCGCGTGGACAGCCCATGTGGCAGACCTCCAGCTTAGCGACTTCAAGGTTCAGGGAGGCCCGTGTGGCAGGAGGGCGGGTCAAGGCCCAGAGTGCCGGGAGGCTGAGGTACAGGGCCTGTGATGGAATGGTTGGAGCAAGCTGGGTCTCAGGGGGCCATTAAGACCAAGGTGAGTTTCCTTTTTTTGTAACGTAGAGAAGGGGCTGCTTTCAGAGGTGGATGTCCTGGGGATCATGCTGACAGCTATGGCAAAGAGGACACAGAGGGGCAAGAACTGCAGTCATTAGTTAGACATGATGGACTCTGTTACCAGTGATGGTGGGAGGAAGTGACCCATCTGGCATATGTTATAAGATAGTGCCTGTGTGGCTTAGGATGTAGCGAATGGCGATTGGGTGGGGGTAGCAAAGAGGGCTAGAGGATGGAGTGAACAGGGTGGCTGAGGTGGGGGGTCTGAGACCATGCTCCCTGACACTTCTGATACTGAGCCTGTTAGAGACCGATGGACTTCATCTGATCTGCCCCTTTCCCAGGGTATTTATAATACACAAAGCACTCTGATCTTCCCTCTGTGAACCACCTCTGAGTATGAGATTATGTATTCCCACATCATAGGTAAGGATATTGGGCCACAAAGAGCACAGACAGCATTGTCCAAGTTCTTTGTTGGTGAGTGGAAGGCCTGGAACTGAATAGTCTCCTGCACTGTGTCCATTGCTCATCTTACAACACAATGTTGGTGATAAACTCAGGGAAACTGAAATCCATTGCCCGAGCTGTATCGATTCCCAAAAGAGTTAAGATAATGCAAAGACCTGGGGCTTCAGAGCCAGTAAAATCCAGGTCAAGCCCATATTTGCCAATAACTAACTTAGGAAAAGTTTAGCTTTTCCTGAAATTAAGAAATAATGTTTCAGAATTTAAATTTTTTAAAAAAGCTTTTGCTCCAATTTCATCTATAAATTGGAGATTATAATGCTCAATTTTAAGGGTTACTGTTAGAATTCAGTGAATTCCATAAACTACCTCGTTCAGTAATTGACATTTCTTATAGATCCTCTCCCTCTTTTTCAAGGAACAAATGAAATAAGATTTGTGGCACAGTAGTATTATGGCTTTTATATGGCTAATGTCAGCATAACCAAACTTCTGATCTCAATTATTATGACTAATGAATTAAATAATGGTAATAATAACAACACTAATGATAATGGTGCTAAAATTATAATAAAAATTTTTAATCAAGTGAGGGATATTTGCTTATGGAAATACAAATGTTTATTTTACTATGATTCAACATTTATTTGAATTTCATCTCCTACAAATGTCATAATAATCTTAGCTAGGACCCTGCCGGAGCCGCCGCTGCCAGCGACATGTTCAAGGTAATTCAGAGGTCCGTGGGGCCAGCCAGCCTGAGCCTGCTCACCTTCAGAGTCTATGCAGCACCAAAAAAGGACGCTCCTCAAAAAAATTCCATGAAAGTTGATGAGCTTTCACTCTACTCAGCTCCTGAGGGTCAATATAAATATGTGGAGGAGCCAAGGACTCAACTTGAAGAAAGCATCTCACAGCTCCGACATTACTGTGAACCGTATACAAGTTGGTGCAAAGTTTTGTTCAATGGGGGCTAGATAGCTATGAATATCTCCAAAATGCACCTCCTGGATTTTTTCCAAGACTTGGTGTTATTGGTTTTGCTGGCCTTGTTGGACTCCTTTTCACTAGAGGTTCAAAAATAAAGAAGCTTGTGTATCCACCTGGTTTCATGGGATTAGCTGTCTCTATCTATTACCCACAACAAGCCATTGCATTTGCCCAGGTCACTGGGGAGAAGTTATATGACTGGGGTTTACGAGGATACATAGTCATAGAAGATTTGTGGAAGGAGAACTTTCAGAAGCCAGGAAATGTGAAGAATTCACCTGGAAATAAGTAGAAAACTCCATGTTCTGACCATTTTAATCAGTTGTAGGTAAACAGTGGAAACTCCAGACAGTAAATCAGTATTTCTACAGAAAAATGGCAGAGAAGTCAGTATTGAATATAATAAACTGGACTTCGTCTTCAGGAAAATCTATAGTAGGCCTTTTCGTTATCTTGGGTGATGCCATACTACAAGTGGACTAAGCTGAAATCCTTTCACCTGAAGATAATATACAAGCCTTAGAACTCCTTGTTCTCATGTCACTATTTATGTACATAATTAAAATACAAATTAAAAAAAAAATAATCTTAGCTAACAATTTTAGGATTATTTATATACCTAGTTTTGTGCTGAATTCAGCTTATATTTTATTTCTCCCTTAATACACCTATGAATTCCAGCATTTTTTTCAGTTTACAGATGATGAAGTTGGAGCACAGAGAAGGTAGGTAGCTTAGTCAAAGTCATCCCTTTGGTGCAGAGGACTGTATTCTTGAATTTCAGAGTGTGCCCTGATGAGAATGGATTCACCCTGATTAGTGTCCAATATGTGCCATGTCTTAGGTGCAATCAACTCTCAGTCAAGTCCTAAGTTCTAAGCTGTCCAGGTCTCTTCTAATCTTTGAATAAGGTTCTTTTTGCATGTGGGTTCTTGGGCCATGGTACCCAAATATCACGGCACTGATTAAGTGAATGCATCTCATCAATAGAGAATTCAGATCTGATGTCTTCTGAGCAAAACAGCAGTTGTCAACTTTTCAAAGTGTAGTAGGCAATGGATAAATACATTTTAATCAATACTTAGTCATTGATGATAGTCAATGTTTCTATTTTGTTTTTTCCTCTCAAATTAGAGATATCAGGAGTAAAAATAGGCAAAACAATTAAATGCTTTTCTTTGCTGTGATAAATGGCCCATATGATAATAAAACTAATTTCTCTAGTAGTGCTATAAACACTGTTTACAGGCATTCAACAAGCACTTAAAGAGATGCATACCACAGGGTCTAACAGCCCCAATTTCAAGTGCCTTCTGTTTGCCAAGAGGAGCTGGTTCTAAATGAGCAGAGGTGGTATTTTCAGGTCCATAGATTTGTCAATGGGATGGGATTTATTTCCCAAAGATCAAATTACTTTCAATATAAGCTTTGCAGTGAATCTCATCCAGACCAAAACATCAGAGATAGTTTCCTGTTGATCATATCTATTCCCAAATTAGTTCTTCTTATCCCAAATGCTGATCTTGTCTTATGTTCTTTAACAAATCATTATAATTAGTTCTATCAAGGAGTTTTCCAACGTATGTCTCTTTTCCTGCCACAAACTCTCCTCATTGTCCCAATGTTTATCTACCCTTTTAGGATGCTATTCTTCTCCCATAGCCCTGATCTGGCAGAGGGATGAAAACAATACTGGTCACCAGTGTGTGTTCAGGCAGTCTCAGATGATTCACACGCATTATCTTGTTTGATTGTAGAGGCAACCCTGTAGGTGATTGTATTATCATGTTAATATCTTAGAAGAGCATACAAATAAATGAGCATTTAAGGTTCAAAAATGTTACAGAATTTCTGCATGGCTAGATGTCATCAAGAGTCACAGATGAAATTTTCTGAATCCGTGTTGGCCTGTCTCCTCTCTTCCCCAGCAAGGTAGCCCATAGTATTATTTATGGTAGAAATGGTCTTAGGAACAATTTTTTTTCATTATGTCAAATAAAAGTATTGGTAATTTTTATAGGTTCAATTAAAGAAATGGCCATAAATCAACTGAGCAGTGGAAAGTTCATGGATTTGGGAGTGACATAGATCTGGGAGCCAGTCTTCATTATCTTTTCTATGTTATATGCTCTCAGGCAGTCCTTAGCTTTAGTGCTCAGTTCTTAATCTTTCAAAATGGCCAAAAGTACCTATCTGGGGATTCACAGAAGGGTGTAGTAGCTTAACTACAGGGAGTTCCCAGTGGAGCATCAAGGATACAGTCACTCTCAGTCTCCTGAACACGACTGTTAAGAACCAATTCAAATCTTCTTTGCTTCTCAATAAAAGTTTCTCCAATGGGAGCGAGTTTTTGATTCTCATTCTCTCCTCTGACTTAATACAGAGCTGTTGAGTTGAACTATACTTTTTAAACACATCTTCAACTACTTTGTATTTAATCTTTCATGTAGGTAAGAATCAGGAAGCCCTGGCTAGAGGAATCACCTGTCTGACCAGCAGTATCTCAAGCTACATATATCATTGCTTTTGAAAACATTGTTTTGAGGAAATTTGTTTTACTGTGAAAGCTCATGATAAGTCACATGTTCACAAGGAGCACAGTGTGACTCGTGTGGCCCTGAGGCTGGTGGAGGAGGTCAGGACTTCTTCAAAGGAAGCCTCCTCTTGATTATTAACAATAGGACATGCCATGGCCCTGCTTTCTCTTTCAGTAAGACCAGTTCTCTGCCCTATGGGTAGCTCACTACAAAGAGAAGACAGTGAGGGAGACAGCTCCTGCAGAGGTCTTGGCCAAAGACTTGGAGCATTTAATGCAAGTCAGTGTAGTGAGGAGAAAGAGGAGGACTTGCATTTGAGAGATATTTGGGGTGCTGAGTAATCTCTCCTGAGAAATCTCCCTTGATTTTTTTCCTCCTCCCATTCATGCAGAGGCCCTATTCTCCTCCGTGAGCTTCAGCTCTCCATGGAGAATCCATGCAGGTCACTCTGCCATCACACAGGGCAGATCAAGGATAGAGACGGCCTCCCCACTGAGCAATAATCAGAGAGTTTCATGATGTTTTATAAATAAAGTAAAAAGAGTTCAAAGCTAGTCATGCTATTTTCAAATATTTACTCATCTTTAGTCTGTGATGGGAGAAAAGAGATGTGCTAGCTGAAGCCCAGAGCTGGGCCATTGTCTTTGAATTGGGTGTTCAAATGTTTCCCCACCCTGGGCAGTAAGTGTGTCTCCTTCTTACCTCATCTTCACAGTTAAGCTCCAGGATCTGTGGTATTGAAATCATGCCATTCTGCCTCTGAAGGCAGCCAACTTTAATGTATTTGGTTGGGAAGACACAAGATCTTCTTGCAATCCTGAGACACAGTGCTCCAGAAAATTAGACACAAATTCAATACCCCGAAATAACTCTGCAAGGACAATGACTCTGTGGCTTCACTTCTAGACAGTGCATGGCCTCTGGCCCACGTGGAGCTGTTTATTTAATTACTTATTATCTTTTGACATATTAGATTATTGTAGAAACATCCTTAGCACTCATCTGTAATCTTCCAAAACTGCCATTTTCAATCAAAAGCAAGAGCTAGCTATGAAACTAAGAAATATTAAGAAGGATAAAACCTGGAGGGAAGAAGAGAGGACCTCAGAGTGTAGAATGCTGGGGTGAGCCTGACTGCAGTTAATAAGTGATTGGAATAACTCTGACAAGTGGGTAAATCATTCCTTCCTCATCCCTAGGAGTGTCTCTGGGTTATATATGTGTGGAGGGGGGCGTGAAAAAGAAACCACTGAAGAAGGATCAAGAGGAAAAGGAGAAGACAGGGAAGGGAAGCAGAAGAGGGCAGAGCAGTGTGGGGGGAGGCAAGGAAAGAGGAGGGAGGGAGTTTTTCCTCCTAGATAAAGGAGAAATTTTACATTCCATTCTAGTATTCTACCTGCTGGTGTTTCTCAGCTGGATGACCTTATGGGACAGTGCATGCAAGTTCTCTCTGCTCTAGTGAGTCATCATAATGGCAAGTAATTGAGTGAGTATCAAGGTGTTCGAGCAGCTCACGCTATTATACTGTAGAGATAGAGAAGGACTATAGCTCTTTGTAGCTAGCAACAGCTCCTCTCTGGGACATCAGCCTCACACTGGGGACATCAGCCTCACTCTCAGCCAGACTGTCTATATCCCACACCCAAGCCTTTCCATTTAATGAAGAGGACGTGACACACATGAAGCAGAACAACTGGTTCTGCCACCACATCACTTCCGAAGGGACTTTGAGAGCCACGTCACAGCTACGTCAGGTTCCTGGTTTATGCCCATGTCACGGGGTATTGGGAAACTCAAATGAGGTGGAATGCAGATGCTCTGTGGATGTTTACTGGGGGAAAGTAGACACACTTTAGGTGCATTTTACTTCCTTACATGACCCTTCCCCACCTCCCAATGACAAAGCAGCCCTCTTATTATTGGTGAAATAGCTCCCAGCATTCCTCTTCTACTCGGTTGGTGTTTTACTATGAAGATGAAAAGTACAGGAGAGAGTGAATGAAGGAGGGAGGGAGCACTGGGGGTGCACCAGTGTGACCCTGGCACGAGTCCAGAGAAAGGGGTGCATGCATAGTCCTCCCACAGACACTTAGTTCCCCATCAGGTCCTCTAGGACATCTCATACCAAGAAGCTCTGTGAGCACTACACAGTCTGTTGCTTCCCTTCTCATCCAGGCACTTGTGTTTTAGGACTAGCCTTCTGTCCAGGAAATTATGCTTCCAGTGGCTCAATAACCAAATTAAAGAGTTTCTTTCAGGTAAGGTCCTTCAGATTTAGTGTCCCTGTCACAAGTAGAATGGTGTGAACTCTATTTATGCAAAGGTATTTCAGGTTCCTGATACATTTTTGTTAAATGAATAATTGAATGAACATGACAACCAAGGATATTTAGCAGCTTGATTGAAATTCCTTAACTTTGTTAAAATAAAATTAAATATATACACACATATGTATGTGTATTAAGATATATATATATATAATATGTCAAATATATATGTGTATATATATATATAATTGAGCTTATTAAAAATTGTTCTACCTTGTTCTGGGGGTTTATAGTTGTGATTACTATTACTTGGATGAAAAGTAATCACACCATTAATATACTAGTGTGCTGCAACACAGATAGCACTCTTTACAAACGGGTTATAGATGGCTACTCTGCACAGCTTATATAAAATTCTGCCAACAAAGTCGATAACAGACAGCAGTTATTGAAACATGGTTTATTCTATGAAACCATGATATATTAATATATCATAAGCAGAATGTCTTTGTATGTTAGTGTAAGTGAACTTGTCTGTTCTTTATTCTATATGCAGCATATATTTTACATTGTGTCACAAAGTAAGAGCTCCCCAGGATCTCCATGCTGTGACACCAGTACTCTCTGAGCTTGCTTTTCTTTCCTACAAGTGTTGCTGGTTGTGTCAAGATCAAGGGTTCCAATATCATTTTACTCAGGCCATATCTAAGTGAAGTTTATGCAGCTGGAATCTTGTTCCTGCTGGACAAACAGCAGGCTGTCTGCTATAAAAGTAGTAGGTGCCCCTAGACCTTGGCTCCTTGGCTGAGATGCAAACGCACTGCAAGTGTGGTATTCATCTGGACTGACCTGTGCTCCCCTCCCCAGGAGACTCCCCAGGAGTCTCGGGACAATGGGGGCCAAGGACAATTCAAGATGATATTTCTGCTTGCTCTTCCACAAATGATTAGTTTCTCTGTATCTGAAAGAAACTTTTTCACCATATATGAAGAAGTAACAGGCTGACTCTCATAAACAGGACAAAATGAAATTTCAAAACCTATCTTCTGTTGGGATGAATTAATACAGGGGGACGTTTAGCCTTAAGGATGAAGTTGGCCTTGCCACAAGGCATGGACATGCACAAAGTTAGCATCCAGCTTGGAGGACACTGCTCAGCTAAATATCACGCTCAGCATCAGGCAGAGCTGATGCAAGGGCTAGACAGATAAAAGTGCTGAGTGGCCTGTGTCCCCCACATCATGATCTTTCAATATTTTGACTGCTGTGTTCTCATATTTTCTATCATTATGAATGAAAGATAGTTAACTATAAGAACCATGTGTAGCTGGGCCTAGTGGCGCACGCCTGCAATCTCAGCACTTTGAAAGGCTGAGACAGGGGAATTGCAAGTTCAAAGCCAGCCTCAGCAACAGCGAGGTGCTAAGCAACTCAGTGAGACCCTGTCTCTACATAAAACACAAAGTAGGGCTGAGGAGGTGGCTCAGTGGTTGAGTGAGTTTTGGTACCTGAGTTTTGGTACCTGAGTTTTGGTACCAGATCCCTGGTACCAAAAGAATCATTTGAATATTGTAACTTCCTTTGACTTTTATAGCTTCCATAACCACTTTCTCACTAAGTGCAGAAGTGAAATCTCTAAACTCTCAAAGGCCTGGGGGAGGCCCAGGGAAGCTCCAGGGGAGTGGTGGGAAGGAGGGGAGGCGGAAAGGGACCACAAGGACAGCATTCCCTTGCATCTTCTGGCTTGAGGCAGTGAATCTGACCTGGTGGCGTTTACAAGTTGGCCCCTGGGTCAGGATGGCCTCAGCATTTGCCTGGATGACAGCATTAGCATTTTATTCTTATAATTTCTCTGCAGATAACCTTCATCATCACTATCACTTTCTTATAGGCTTAAAGGTGAAAGTATCTAGTGATACTTTAGTGAAAGTATCTAGTAATCTTGTTATTTGATAACTAATAACTCAGGAAAAGCTCTCTCTCTCCTTTAAGCTTTTTTTTTTTTTAACTTGTGAATGAGGAAAATAATACTCATGTAAAGGGTGGCTAGGAAGCTGAGAGGTAATGCATAACAAACCCTGACATGGACATGCTCCAAGCTGGTCAAAGTCTGTCTTGCTGTTCCAGTTGGCACTGGTCACATTGTTGAATGTTCTGTTCATCTCCAGCCTGATTTCCTGAACTCTTACCACTTCAGTCTACTCTCACTGATTTCCCACTACCAGAGACTTAAATCCTTTACTAAAGGCTCTCTCCAGGTCCCTGAAGGGCAATCTGCCCATGCACACGGCAGCTGCCCCAACAGTCTAAGCAAGGCATGGTAGAGGGTAGCCCTTAAAGGACTCCATTTCCTGGCTTTCTAATGGAATAGCTCTGAGGTGATTACCAGAGTTTCCCCATAGGTGTAAGCTCCAGTCACTCATAGTGACTTGGTAAATGTTAGTCAGCCTTTCTAATTTTTAGTCATCACTGTGACCAACATATCCGAAGAGAGCAACTTAAGCTATGAAAAGTATATTTTGGGCTCACAGTTTCAGAGGTTCAGTCCATGTCAGCCAGATATATTGCTCTGGGCCTGAGTAAGGCAGAACACCATGGTGAAAGCTGCTCAAGTCATAGTGGTCAGGACGAGGGAGAGGGAGAAAAGAAACCACAGGGAAGATGAGCCTTTCCAGGACACATCCCCAGTGACTCATGTCCTCCAGCTATGTCCCATCTGCCTACAGTTACCACCCAGCACAGTAATCCTTTTACATTATCAACCCATCAAATGGATTAATCCACTGATTAGGTAATAGCTCTCATAACCTAATTTTTCACCTCTGAACATTCCTGCATTAACACAGGAGCTTTTGAGGGCACTTCATATCCAAATCATAACAGTAATTCATCATCTACTAGCTATTTCTACTATTCAACTTCCAGAAAAACTCCTTGCAGCTGGGTCTCTGCCTTGGTGTCTACTAGGAGAATCCAAACTCTCATGCTCCTTTTGGGATTTATGTCTGTTACATACATCTGTTGCACTAAAGAAAAAGGGGTAGTTTTTAAGCATGGAAAGTAATAACTGGGAGAATGTAAAGACTTGATTCAATTTTGGTTAACCCGTTCTCCCTGGTGTTTCTTGAGTTGAATTGTTTCCTTTATATGCAGAAGAAAACCACATGAGAAGTAGTGATGGACAGCTTCTGCATTGCTGCCTCTTTTCTTCTTTTATGATGTTGGTATCACAAAACAGTAAAGTGTGCTCTGAATGAAAGAGTCTATCTAATAATGCAGAGGCTCAGGTTCTGTAACTTAGGAGCATGTCAGGCTCAGAGCCCTGGATATCAAAACAAGAATTATTGGTGGAGTTAGATGGTAGCAGGTTATCAATAGAAGGATTAGGGATGTGGACCTACTCAGAAAACAGTAACCTTTTCATTTGAAGAAACGTAACATATTTCATTGATCTATCATCTGCTTTGACTTTGTTTTGAGAATCAGATGATGTCCAGGCTCAAGAATTAATCAGAGGGATGCATTTTCACCAAGTTGTAATTCTTGACAGCACAGTGTGCTTCTCAATTCTTTCTAATGTCAATACTGTCAGATTCCAATTGCAAAGTACATTACCCAAAACTAATGTGCTTGATGCTCATCTTGCATGTGCTATTTCCTCTTTTGATAGAGAGTTCATTATTTTAAAAGCATCATTATAAAATGCGTCTGTCATGCTTCAGTGCTCCTAAAATACCTAGACATCATGGGCCTCTGCCACTTGAGATTGTCCCTGTCTACATATCCTTCCACATAATGGGTTCCAACTGATCCTGAGCAAACATGAGCCTGAACCTTTGGGATTTTGAAGCCACTGGGATTAGCACAAAAGTGATCGTGCCAATGGGGGACTTCCATAGCTCATTGCATTCCTTCACATTTTACCTTCCTATCAGAAAACCCCTTTTTATCTCTTATTTATCCAATAATTGCATTCTTGAAAAATAAATATCCTCCTTAGAAATATAAGCCAGGGATAACCTTCAAGTCATAATATTTTTTTAAATGTCAGTGATATTGTTCAATGGCTGCTTTAATGGACTCTCCCAATGACACCATGCTGTATAGTTCTAAAAATCAAATAAAGCCCAGTGAACTCAAAGGAGCATCTCCAGCTCCTGCATTATCTTAAACTCTAGCACAGAGAAAGTGCTCAATAAATAGTTGTTGAATAAAGGGATAAATTGATGAATCTGAACAGCGAACCACTTGGGGTAAAGATGTGGAAAAATAAAAATCGAGAAACAATCCAAATTGTTAGAAATGTGTGTTTAAAGCAGTTCCCTCTGACCCCTCCATTCCCTGTTCACACTATCTTTCATCCCAGGTGTTTCTCTACAATCTTCGGATGACCAAGAACATTTCAGAGTGACTCTTGGACTCTGTACCTTTGTCACATGTCATTCTGATGGACCTTTCAGAAAAGTGAAAAATGTGGTCTCTTATGAGAGATCTGCCGTTTTCCAGTGTGGCAGGTAGCCTCCCTACTAACTGCAAAGGGAAGAGTCCCTGGGAGTCCTGCTGGGGTGCTAACTGATCTTCTCCAGAGATTAGGAGAGCAATACACACCTCTGCACACTGCTCTGCCAGGTCACAATGAGGAGGTAGGGGTGAGCAGGAGGGGGATCTTGGACTTGGGTCAATGTCACACCCATTTATCTGTGTGACACCCTCCAGACACTTGGTGGGTGATGCAAAACATGGTACAATCAACACATCTGTACTTCAGCAAAGTGAAAGATGAAAGCCAAGAGGTGCCACAGGAGGGGCAGCATGGGCACCACCACCTTGGCTTGCATTAGAAGTCACCAAGTGCCTGTGACAACCACCCTCAAAGTAAGATGGAGTATTCACTTTGGGCTATTATTTAAAAAACTGCCTAACCTCCCTTTCTTCAAGTAGAAATGTATCAATTTGGAGTATTGCTGAAGGGGCCTGCGTTGTATTCCCAGCCTTGCTGATTGATTTCTCAGGTTCCCTACATCACTCATCTCCACAACTTTGTTGTTTTGGGAGCATGTGCTATTGCAAATGGAATGTTGATCTAGGTAGTTGGCTCTGTCTTGATACTTTTCCAGAAATTTACCAGATGCTTCCTGCCTTCACCAAGCCCAGAGAAATAGTTTTTGAATAATAACTATAATTCTTTCTTCTCTGACCATGTTATTGATGCCTCATACAAAATAGCAGAGGTGTTTCAGTGAAATAGCTAGGTTTCAAGTACAACTTACTGGCTTTCCCCTTCTTCCTGTTCTATACTTCTCTGTATTTTGTTTTCCTTTTCTGGATACCACGTTGCTCTTCTTCTTTTTCCTTCCTTCCACCCTGATTTCCTGCCTGGCTTCTATTCTTCTTGTTGTACAAATTCACTCACTTTTCATTATTCTGTGATTGCAGCGTGGTCCATCATTATCCTTTCTCTCCTGTGCTGGTTTGCTAGCTCTAACCCTGTGGTTCTTCCCTCAGAGTTCTCTATCCACTTCTCCTCAGGGAGCTCCCATGTCCCTTGATCTTGGTCAAGGTAAGAATCAGCTCTGGATTTGGACTTTACCCACCTCAGCTCACACATCAGAACCCTCGAATGTCACAGGCCTCACTCAAGATCTGGTCTTCCCTCCATCTCTGAGCCCCACATCTTCACTCTCTCTGTGTCACAGGAAGGAGGCATCCTCTTGCTCTGGTCCAGAGGAAGGGCTTGAACTCAGGTTTCCATGTCCTCCTCATGACTCCTTTCTTTTCTTTACCGAGCTTCTGGTTTTCCTTTAATTTTGATTTCCTTACTTTCTTTATTGTATTTATTCCCCCTTACTTTTCCTTTATCCATCACTTTTATTTACATATTTTGCTTTTTTTGTGACTTTCAATCACTGTATATTTGTTTCTCTCCTTGTGCATTGCAACCTTTTGTTTCTCTCCTTTCTTTCTTAACTGCACTTTTTGTGATTCATGTTTCTCCAAGTTCCTTCCTTCCCCCTGATCGCCTCCTTTCTCCCTTTCTCTCCTCCTCCTTCTCACTCTCTGCTTTCACATTTCGGCCTCCATCCAACCTCTCTCTTCTCCTCCATATCTTATTTTTTAATATTGTTTCAATCAGTTTGAATATCTTCCTTTGTTTCCTATTATGAGTGGGTTTCTGTAGCCTCTCTGCTTCCTTTCTTTTAACCTTACATCAATTAATTTATAATTTTAAATGTTATCCAAGTTTAAGCACTCCAATCTATTTTCCTGCAGAGCGTGGAAGGGTCCTGCCTCCTCTTGCCTGTCTGCATGGCCTGTGTGTTCTACAGGAGGGAGAGAAGCCGGGGCAGTGCTGGGACACCCTCCCTCCTTGGTCAGAAGAAGCAGACCGGAAGCACAGACCCTCAGTCCCCAGGCCTGAGTGTCGCCATGGAGAGTGGCCTCTGGCAATTAAGGGTTGGAGAAAAGAAGTTCTTGCTTTATGGAAACTGCTGCTGTTGCCTTAGTAAAAGAAAGGAAGGAGGAGGAAGAAGCCCCTCATGGAAGACCTTCTACTTCCCCTGAGCCTGGATGTGCACTGCATCTGTCCCGTGGTAGAGGCAACTCACTGGCACAGACACTCCAGAGGAGGAGTGCGTGAGTGACCATCTCACCCATTCCTGAAACCTGGAAGCTTTCCAGGGGAGGGCAGGAAGCTTTAAAGTTTAGAATTCCAAAGACATACGGAGCCCTGGGAAGAGCAAGGACAGCCCAGGGGCTGGGGAGAAATTACTAGCCATCTAGAGGTCATAAGAGCTCAGCTGGATTAGCTCCTGGTGGTGACCACTTCATATACAAAGGGCCTAAGAGTTGACAGGACACATTAGCACAAATAACATTTAATTTGTTGAAATTGCTTCAAGTCTATAGCTGCTTTAACAGATGCTTTTCAAAAGTATAGTATGCAGAGTACAGTAGTAGTAAAAAAGAACAGAAGGACAGACAAATTCCTGTACTCACGGAGCTGCATTCCAGTTGAGAGGAGAGAACAGGAACAACTGCAAACTGTTGTCACAGGGAAGAGGGCGATGTGATGAGGGCAGGGGATATGCAGGTAGAGTGGCCTGCAGTGGAAAGAGCTCTGTGTGCTGCTTCGGGGCACCAGAGAAGCTCTCTGACAGGAGCACCTGAGCAGAGGCCGGAAAGTTGGGAGGAGATGACCCACATAAGTGTCTCTAAATGTGTCTCAACATGTATATTCTGTGGCTTGAGCAGCAAGAATGGAGGCCCTATAACAGATACAGGACAGCAGGGGTCAGTGTTGCTGGGGGGAAGGAAAACATGAGGGAGCTGTGGGGTAAGAGGTGGAGGAACCTGGCTTGACCACATGGGCCTGAGTCCCTGCAATGACTTCAATTGTTACTTTGAGATGACAACATAATTCGATTTGGAGCAAAGTCATGGAATGATATTACCTTCATAAAACAGGGAATTATAAGGTCCATTGTGGGTAGAACAGTGGCGGGAGGCAAAAGATGAAGCAGGCAGCTCAGTGAAGAGCCTATTGAATCTTTCGGATAACAGACAGGTTAAAACTCTCTGGTGATCAGCAGGAAGACAGAATTGAGAAGTGGTTAGATTTTGGGTATGAGTTGAAGGTGGAGTGAAAAGGATTTGTTAGTACATTGACTAAGACATGGAGTATGGGACAAAGGAAGAAATCCTCGATGATTTTAAGATTTGGTTGCTGAACATCAAGGAGGATGGAGTTCCCATTGACTGAAATGGTGAATGGAGCAGGGTAGGAAAAGCCACGCAGTATTGGATCCAAATTCCATGGGGCCTGACATTTGTACAAATTTGCAGCTTTCTCTTAAAAAAAAAAAGAATTCTCAATTAGCTTCTGGGAACTGGAAGGAACCAGTGCATCTGAGGGACCCAAAGCCCAGGCTCAGCCTCGTTATTGCCAAGCTAGAACTCTGAAGCTATGATTTCAGGTCTGGGCCATTGGATCTAACATTAGTATTAAATGTCTAACTAGGGATGCTGCCTAGCAGCTCTTTGTGGGAATTAGGATTAGTGAATGTTCTCATCTTTTGTAGGTATTCAAATTCTGGCAATAAACTGAGCATGAAAGAGAAGGAACCAGATTGATGAGCACTTCCAGGTGTAGATGCCAGTAGAACCAGGAGGAGTAGCCATTGAGGTAGGCAGAGAAGGAATAACTTGTTTTTGATAAACCCAAAGATCAGATCTTGAGCTGTGAGAAGCACGAGGCCACTAATGGGCAGAGAGTCAGCCCTTGCAGGTGGACATGATCATTCTTCGGACTCGTCGGCATCACCCTCCTCCTTGGAATGCTTTGTTTTCAGAGCTACTTTACTGACCATTTGCTTTTCTTTAGCTCCTTGGCTCTGCCTCCTCTACAATCATCTGGTGTTGGGGAGGCAAGTGCTCAGATCTGAGCCTTTTCTTTTCTGACCATTCCTCTCTTTGGAGATGCCATCCAGTCCGGCAGATTAAGGTAGTATCTGCATTGGCTCCGGACTCCCAGGTCTCAGTCCCCTGCATTGGCCCAGGCCACAGTCCCAAAGCTCATCTACACAGCTGGTTTCCTGACAGTTGTGTACAATGGGTAAATTTACTTCAAACTTCAAAAGCTCAAGGTAGAATGTTTTATTTCCCACCCTAACACTCTTCTTTTCTTTCTTCTATGGTCAGCTTCTTTAGCAATCACTTAGTTACCCAGAGAGAAAGCCAGAGAGACTTTCTTGAACATTCTCTATGCTGCCCTCCAAAACACCAACCTGCCAGCCAGTGCTACTCTGCTGTTTCTTCCCACTGCTCCTGTTAACATGCTGGTCCACCTCAACTGCTCCTCTCTCCTGAACCACTGTGCTGATACAGAGTCCTGCTTCCACCTCACACCTGAGCTGCCTTGAATGTTATGCTCCATCAGAAGCCATGGGGTGATCGGGTTATGCCACACCCCTGGCCACCCTTCAGCTGCTTCCAATGTCATTCATAGTTATATGAATAGTCATGGCCAAGACTCCATATGAGACTTCAAATAACTAGTCATGGCCAAGAATCCATAGACCAATCTGTGATCCCTCTTACTTCCTTTGGTTTCCTCCAAACATTCCAGCTGCCTACCTACCACCACTTTGGCTTTCTTCTATATTTTTAATAAATCTCACAATCTTTTTCTTGTCCTATCATTCCCTGGTCTGAAAGGCTTTTCTCCCAGATTTCATGGAGGACATACCAGCTTGAGCACAGGTCTCATGCACCATCCTGTCTAATGTGGCTTTTCCTTCTTGTCCCCACTCATCTGTCCAGCTGTTCTGTTTATCTCCTTTGGTAACGTGCTGCTCGTTTACTTGCCTATGTCAGATCCATGCTCCTCCTCCTCTGGGACAAGTTCCATGAGAGATAATGCATGTGTGCTTTCCTCTGTGCAGAGATAAGCCTCTGTCTGACACAAAATAGGTACCGAAAATTATTATTTAAGAAGTAGTCAGCTGTTACATAGAAGGCTTGGAATGAATTCCAACTGTGTATTTAACACTTCTAAATGTTATGGATGATTTACAAGGGGCTGGAGCTACATCGAAATGGAACCCAGTTGCTCACCTCCATTATCTTAGAGTTAAAATTGGAGAAACACCCACCTAAACTAGCCAGAACAATCCAGTGTATTAAGTGCGGAGGAAGGAGAAGAGATGGTGATATGGAAGCCAGAACAATTATTCAGTCTTGGGAAGCCGGGAGAAGTTTCAGGCTACTTTGGAGTTGAGACTCCAGGATAAGTGTGCATCTCAGGAAAAGGTGTGAGTCACTGATTGGAGGGCAGAACTTATTCTGAGAACAGATTGCACAGAGTCCTGGAGGTGACAGAGCAGTTGGCACATACCCACACATTTCTCAGGGTGTCTGAAGAGGGGCCCTCATCAAAGGTCAGTTCCAACAAGATCAATGTAATGTGTCAGGCTAAATAGGAGAGTGGGAAGATAAAATTATAATAGAATAGAGCAGAGTGCACAGATGCAGGCAACACAGGCAGATGCGACAGGGAAAGGGCAGCCATTACAGGAGAACAGAGGGTCTCACAGAGGTGAGAAAGGTGTGGAGCAGGGTTTAGGACAAATTATAAACACATCAAAGTATTCCGTCTGCTCATGGACATATGTCCATGGTGCCAGGTGAGGGATATCTGCCTTCAGTCACCTCTCTAGGGATTTGCAGGAATCAGGAGGCTAAAGTGACTTTATTATAGTGGGCTCAACAAAACCAAAGTGGAACTACTATTATAGGAGCAAAGCAAGCAGTGTCTGGGGATTCGGTCCTGGTTCTGCCTCAGTTGGGAACTTCAAAATCTCACTCGTATCTCTGGCAGCTTTCTGAGCTTGTCTAGTGTGAGGCTGATAGACAGCCATGTTACCACAATTGGAAGAATTTATAGAATTTATGTCAGTGCTCTTTCTAGGTAAGAACTCCAGAAACACTTTCTCTCTTCTAGTTGTTTCATGCTGTTCTTTACAGCAGGAGGGGAGGGAGAGCTAATAATCAGAAACAAGGTCTTGAAGCCAGGCAGAAGGAGATGTGAGCACCGGGGGTGGGGATTTCTAGCCTAGCTGTGCTTGAGTCCATGATCTGGGGCACGCATCCTGTCCTCAGTGGATCCCAGTCCTGAGCATGGAATGCAGCTCAGGAACACATGGATCTCAAGCTCCTTGATGATATTCTAGGAATCAAAGTAAAATGCCCAGATGCTACTGGAACATGAACCTATGGAAGAATTCCCAACTTACTACAGTAGGAGCTGCCTCTTTCCTTGCCAGGAAGGAAGAGCTTGTTACCCAGGCTCTCAAAAATGTTGTAGGTTGTCACTAGGCAAGCTGTTCAGATCACAGTATCCTAAAAGTTTTTCAAAATATTTTACTTTGTCTCTCCATTGATTCCAGTGTCCTTTGGTTTCTAGTGGGGCAAGGTAAAAATTAAAGGGTCAAAAATAAGAAAATTACCACTTCCAGTTGTTAAGGATAGGGTATCACTATAAGTAGCCTTTAGCATCACCTTCTAGGTGTCTACCTCTAAGCCAGACACAAGAGTGATAATGATTAATAAAGCCTGGGTTCTGTCCTCCTGGGGCTTATGATCGGCTATGGAAGAGGCGACCAGCAGAGCAGAGCCCAATAAGTATCAAGAGAGAGAAAGGTAAGCATGATCCAGGTGGATTCAAAATGATTCTTAGTTCAGTTTGAGATTTATATTGTCTGTACAAGAGTCTCTCATAATCATGGCTGTCATCTGGATTAGATAAAGGAGTTTACAGAAGTGCTATAAAAATGTGTGATTTAGGCCATAGTCCTAATCAATTACTTCAATATCAATTTTGCAAATTTTCTCAAAACGTGAAGTATGTGAACACATTACTAAGGCCCTTCTAAGCTGTTGAAATGTGCACTTGCAGATGAGGTGACTTACAACCTCAGTTTTCCTACCTTCTCTATAGTTTGTAAGGTCTAGTGCAAAACGGCTATATAATTTGAAGGCCAATGCAAAACTAAAATGTGAGGCCTCTTACTCTAAAAGCATCAAAGCAATCTGTGAATGCACCCAAACGGCCACATCAGCAAAGACCCATGAAGATATTGAGCCTGTGTCTATGGGTAATGACAGACACATGTGTATGACTTTTACAGTGGATAGATTCCTCTTTTTGGTGCCCATCAGTTACAAACTTAACAAAGCAGATACAGGAATGGGAAAGCATCTAGAGTTCGGCATTCACTGAAGTAGACCTTGATGTTCTTTATCATGTGGCTTTGGACCTTCCCTCTCCAATTCTCTCCCTCTGTCTCACAGCTATAAGGAGCCTAGAGCATGCCAAGCACTGATCCAAATTAGGACATGCTGGGACACAAAATGTTGACCCTTCAGTGACAAGCCAGGGGACAGCAGGGATGCTCTAGTCATTTAGCTTCAGGTACTCCATTTGTGGTGGGAAATCCAGGAAGAATCCCAGGTGGAGGAAATGGGAAGCAGGATATCTACTAGCACAAGGGCTGCTACAAAGTCACCTGGGTCACATTCCTTACACACAAGTTTTTGGAATGTTGAGCACCTAAGATGGAAACTCCTGAAATACCTCCTGAATCACATCTGATTGGATTAAAAACGTGGCCAGGTAAATGGATGTCAATCAATCCAGTTTTAGACAGTTGGTTAAAGTGAAGCCAGGAGGTGAGGCTGGGTTTGCAAGGATGGAATCAGAATAACCCTGGGGAGGAGTGATGAGTCTGGCTGATCAGCAATTCCTCCCGAGACCTGTGGGAAGAAAGATCAATGCAGACCTTGATTTGAATCTCGATTTAACAAATTTTACATGAAATATATGCTAAATAATCTTTCTGTAAGCTTGGGGTATTCTATTTATAAAGCAATGACAATCAAGCTGGCTTATCCTTTCTGGGTTGGGTTTCCCCCAAAGCAAAACCTGAAACTAATGCTCAAGTTACACTTTCTTTGGAACACAGGTTAAGCATAGGACCTGAGAGGTGGAGGAGGAAAGGCTGGGTCAAAGTTGCATTGTGGGGTTCAAGGATGGATCTTCAAGCACATGCAAGCTCTTTAAGAGCCTTAATGGTTGCTCTACACGTCTGCTCACGCTGTGCTGTCTCAATGTTTGACCTACATCCATACATAGAAACCTTAACCCTCAAAGTGATGATAATTAAGAAGGGGAGAACTTGGGAATTACTAGCTCCACCCACAGGAATGGGATTCATTCCTTTATGAAAGGAAACTTTTGCTCTCTGCCATGTGAGAACACAGGGTTGGTGACAGTTCTGAATGTCATCACCAGACACCAGACATGCTGGTGACTTATTCTCCCACTTCCCAGCTTGCAGAACAGTAGCAATAAAGTTCTCTTTTTTATACATTACCTAGCCTAAAGTATTGTCAGGCAGCAGGAACCGACTGACAAAACACTGTAGATGATGTTCCTTAAACAACAGAGATTTGTTGAGCACAGTTCTGGAGGCTGAGAGGTTGAAGTTCCAGCTGCTGACCAATCTGTTTGCAGGTGAGGGTTTTCTCTTGGATTTCAGAGGCCTTCTTGGTTTGTCAGCACATGACACAGAGAAAGGAAGAAAAAGAGAGATAGATTGCATGTCTTCATAAAGGCACCCTTCATTATGGTTCCACTTTCTTGACCTCATGTAAACCTGGTTACCTCCCGGGACCCCACCTCACATTGCCATGATTTGGGGATTTAGGTCTTCAACATATGAGTTTAGGGGACCCAAACCTTCAGTCTGTAACAGCCCCTGCTTGTCTCTGCTCAAAGCTTGCTCCTTGGGATGCTGACTGTCCTACATTTCCAGTCTGCCTACAGATAAGCCCCTGTGGATTCCTAAGGTGTCTCCTCCAGCAGTGTCAACCAGGAAGCCCCAGGAAATATGCAAGACTGGAAGGGATCTGAGGCAGGGCTTGGTCAGTATGGATTGCTGCAGATGTAGATGAAGTAAGGGAAAGGCAAGGATGAGGTCCAAAATGCTACACAACTGTAGCACCTAGATGTGGATTTATCTAAGTATTAATTTTCAAAAACAAAGACACAGGGCAATCACCTCCTGCTGAAGAAATGATACCTCCTTTCTCTACCTTTCCCTCTTTTCTCCCTAGATATGCTCCTCATTTCTTTCAATTCAGGTCAAACTCCCTTAGAAGGACAGCCCTTAGAACCATTCCTCAAGTCTTTACAGATGATGGAGCCAGAGTCTGATGTAATTACAAGACCTACACAGTTTATCTTTCTTTAAAATGTTTTTAATAATTGACACATCTGCTGAGTCTTAATAACTTTCCAATAGCTGTCGCTCCAGAAGCCTGTATTAATGGCATATCACAGCTGGCTCATCCTCATGAACACTTTCACCTCAGTGAGATGCCTTCAATCCAATCAGTCTGTGCCATTTAATCTGTTCTTTGAAAATCACTTGGGTTTAATTGAATTCAATTAGATACAAATCAATAGAAATCAATTCCAAGTAATTAGCCTCAACATTCATCAATAGAATTAAATTAAAATCAACATCGAGAAGATGTACCTGGATGGCTAACATGTTTCTAAGATTTACTTCGGAGCAGTATGGTATCAGGTCGTTGACAGGGTGCTATGGAGGTCACATGTTGACTCCTAATGGGCCGTGTCATTATTGGAACCAGGGAAGAACTTATGAAAACAAAATGCACGCAGACTACACTGTTTTTAAACAGTGTCACAATCAGGTGGTTCATCTTCCCAATACCCAGAAAACTTAGATCAGATGAAGTTTATCTTCCAAGGTGACACCAACTCTGAGTGGGTTTTGCATGGATTTACTATGGATTTCAAGGTTGGAGGGTGCAGATGCCCCATCTGATGGAATAGCGACAACTCCACTTCCTGCAAAGCTTGGGAGCTAGTTCCTTGATTCCGCTTTTGTTCTCCTGATCTCTCAACAGAACAGCCAAGGTGATTCTTTTTACAACCTGGCCATTGTTTAAGTCAGCTTGCCATCACTGTGATGAAAGTACCTGGAAATAACAACTTTAAGGAGGACGTTTATTTGGAGTTGTGGTTTCAGAGATTCAGTCCATGGTTGGCTGACTGTTACTCTGTGCCTGAGGTGAAGCAGAATATCCTAATGGGAGGGCATGGTGGAGGAAAGCTACTCAGCTCATGGCAGCTGGGAAGCAGAGAGAGAGAAGGAGAGAGAGAGAGACCAAGCAGCCAGTGAGACAAGATCTAGTCCAAGGCTTCTCCGTAGTAACCCACCTCCTCCAGCCGAACCTCACCTGCCTAGGGTTACTGCCCAATAGTCCATTTGAGTTCATAATACAGGAAATTAATCTACTGATGCAGTTATAGCCCTCATCATCCAATAATTTCACCTCTGAGTATTTCCATGTTTCCTAACAAGTGAGCTTTTGGGGGACTCCTCATATCCAGAGCAAAGCAGCCATGACAGCTAATTTTATGGTTTATTTGCAATGAAGTGAGCACACTCTTGAACACTTTTGTGTGTTAACTTTTATTCTTATATCCACTTTAGGAGGCAGGAGCTTCCAGCATCTGTTACTCACACATACAGAAAGGAAAGTGTAAAAAGGGTTATATTGGTCAAGGTTCCCAGAGAAGCAGAACTAGTGGTGTACACACAGAGGAAGGGCATGAGCCTCACCTGGCTATGGAGGCCAAGAAGTCCCAGTCTGAAATGTGCAAGCTGGAGACTCAGGAAAACCAGTGGGATACTCTATATTGTCTGAAGGTCTGAGAAGCAGGAGAGGTAACAGTGCAAATCCCAGGCTAAGGGCAGAAGACCAATGTCCCAGCTCAGGCAGGCAAACAGAAAGGGAATGGATGCCGACCTTCCACTCTGTTCTGTTCATGCCTTCAATGATTGCACGATCATTATGACTGCTTTACAGAGTCCATCAATCAAACAATCTTCCCACCCAGGTACAGCTTCACAGACATACCTAGAAAATGTGTTTATCTTGGACACCCCATGACCCAGCCAAGTGGGCACATAAAATAAACTATCACGAGATTAAGTTGACTAAGGTTGCAAATGTCTGTTAGAGACAAGATTCTCAGCAGTCTAATTCTAAGTCCTGTTTACTTATCCTAAGTATGACTACATCACTGCTTAAAGCTCAGTGTTGAATTTCCATTAACAGAATAAAATTCAGACTTCTTATGAAGGGCACTGCCATCATGGAGTACCTTATATCTGACCTTATCCATCTCACTCCTCACCCCTCTTCCTATGGTCCAGGTACATATACCATCCTAAAGTTCCTAAGATCCACCAAGTTTATTCTCTTCTCTGGATGTTTGAATGACTTCTCAAAATTCAGGTAGTGGGGAATGCATATTCAAAAACAATGGGTAAAAATGGATTAATGAACATGATTCTTAAAAAGGTATGGGGAGGCTAAGGAAAATGAGGTTAATGACTACCACTGGTATGAGATGGTAGGAAAGCCCATAACTGAGCGAGCAGGGAAGGAGTGCTTGCAAGAATGTAGCAATGCCTACAGCTTTGGGAATGGTCCATCTGTAGAAAAGGCCCACATAGGAGAAGCGGCACCAGGCACATTTCAACTAGGAAGGTGTGCCCAGGGGATGACTATCCTGGCCTCATTCTGTCCCTTTCATATCTCTGGGGATCACCCTGCCATTCCAATGACTGAACACAACTGGAAGTCAAAGGCAAGCAAGGGAGCCTCATTGATATGTCAACAAAGTTTGCCCTCTAATGCAAACATGAGCAAAAAGGGGTGACAGAGGGCACACAGAGGGACAAGGAGACAGTTCTGCATGAAGAAACTGGCCTTGAACATTCTTAAAGATGACAGTCAATTTCCTACTTTGGGGACTTTCTATGTTAACAGGCTGCAGTGGCAACTAGAAGCCATTTGCAGAGCTCTGCTGCGACATACCACATTGTTACTTTTCATTGCTCTGCTGATTCACTCATTGTTTCCTTTTCTCCCACTGGATCCTGAGTCCCTGAAGGTGTTAGCACTTCTCTTTGGCTTGTGGCTCAGTGCCTAGATCAGTGTTCTGCAGTAGAACAGGTCTTCAGACAGTGTTCTTGAACTTATGTATGAATGTTTGAAAAGAGAAATCAGGGGATGGCAGGGACACATGTCCATTTGTCTTTTAGATAAAGTAACATAATGTTGACAGAATGCATCAGCACCTTTCAGGAATCTGAGGATAAAATTTCCCCACCCTCTTGACTCAGCAAGCACCGCCCCCCAGGTGCCCTAGCTTCAGCATTCTGGAGTCAGCCCTGCTCCTGCCTGGTGCCCTGCCTTCAAGTGGCAAGCCACTCCACTGAATCAAACAACTGAGCGGGAACTTAATAACCGTTTTAGTCCATTTTCTGTTATAACAGTACACCTGAGGCTGGAAGAATGATAAGGAATGCAGGTTTATTTGGGCACATGGTGCTGGAGCTGAGAAGTCCAGGAGGTGGTGTCAGCATCTGCCCAGCTTCTGGTGAAAGCCTGGTGCTATATCAGCTCATGGTAGGAAGTTGGAAGGGAAGCTGATACATGAGGAAGAGACAAACATGAGGGGTGGCCCCACTCCATAGCACCCCCTCCAGTTACTTAATGCAGGGCCAAGACATGGGGAGCTCACTCCAGGGAGATGGCATTGGTGCTTTCATGAAGGTGGAGCCTCCAAGACTGAGATGCTTCCTCTGAGCACTCCCCTCCCAACATTGCCACACTGGGACCAGCCAAGAATCCCGCAGGACATACTCAAACCACAGCTAAGGCTCTATGGAGAAATGATTCTCAAACTTCTGAATTTTAATCATTTGGGAGTTTCATTTAAAATGTGAATTCCCTGGTTACACCTCCAGTTCCACTGTGGGGCTTGGAAAGTACCCCATTTTTTAAGCTCCCCTAAGTGATTCTGGAATGGATGGTCAACAGACACCATTTCAGAAAGTGCTGCTGTGGACCACTCTGCTACCCACTGCTCCATCCCCCTCTGTATTTTGTTTTTGGCAACTGAGCTTCTTTCAGGGGAAGCAGGCAACTGAGCTTCTTTCAGGTTATTTTCAGGCTTATTTTTGTGTTATCATGTCAAAAATATACGCCAAAATTCCACCAGGTGCACTTTTATTTGCATCTTCTGTGAACTTCCAGTTGCCCTTCTTCTTAATTTGTTTTAGAGAAAAGATAATGAGGGTTTAAAATAGAAAATAAAGGATGGACATTGGGGACATGTTGGCCAAAGGACACAAAGTTTCCGTCAGAAAGAAGAAGTTCAAGAAATCTCTTGCATAACAAGGTGGATATAGTTAATAACACTGTATTGTATTCTTGAAACTTGCTGAGAGGCGAGTTTCCGTGTTCTCACCACTCAAATGAAAGATAAATATGTGAAGTAATGCACAAGCTAACTAGCTCAATTTAACAATTTCAGAACATTTTTGGTAGGTTCATTTTCTAGCATCCCCCACCCTGCAAGAGAAAAAATAAGGGAAATTAAAATAGGAACCAGGCATCAAAGATGCAGAACAATAAAAGAATACATAGAGCCTGAGAATATGATTAATGAGTATTTGAGACAAAGGTGTTTATGATCACGCCTGAAAAGTAGATTATTTTTTATCTTGGAAAGTTGTGACTTTGAAAGTTCTTCCTCATTAATTCCTTTGTTCATTCAAAGGATTCAAGATACAACAAAATATTAAACTCCATACAGACAAGGTAGAGTAGACTGAAATTAGTTTTCCTCTAACATATATTTATTTATTTATTTACATTTAGCTTTCCAGAACTATCTATAATGTGTAGGATTTTCTTAAGGTGTTCTAATTCTTGAAGGAGAGAGTACTGAAGTAGAAATTACAACCACATACTCAAATAACATCTTTGTCTTCTTTCTGCAATGTGACCCAGGAAGCCATGTAACTCGTATGCATCTCTTAACACAGGACATACTGACACATGTGTCTCTGAGTTCCAAGTAAGGGTCAGATTAGATAGCTTTGTGATTGACAAAGTGAAATGTGCCCTATGCATGCAAGGTGACTTGAAAAATTATCATTTTCCTGTGATTTCTGAGGCTTCAAAGTAGTGGAAAGGACACAAAAAAGATATTATTAGATAATAGTTATTAGGTCATAGTTACATTGAACTTTCTACCATCTGAAGTTGCTGGTTAATGGGTCGAGCTATCTCAAAAACAGATGAACACTTTATCATATGAATCTATAAAATAGTTTAGACATGTCTGTCTAGATATACATATTTCAGTCATTATTTCATATAACTTTATATTATATATTGGTTATAATTTTTATAATATGTATTATTAAATGCCATTTTATGCTGGCTTTTTAATAATAATAAAGTAGTTAATTAGTCAGCTTTTTTTTCTTCTTGGGATTGAACTCAGGGCTTTGTGCATACAAAGCAAGCACTCTACAAGTGACCTCTATCCCAGCTCTATAAGCTTAATTTTTAAAACAAGTTAAGTTCAATATTTTGAGGAGGTAATAAATAGGTTTTGAACATGAGTTGAACTCAGTATGTTGACATCAATCATATGGAGGTCTCTGCTATCATTGACTGGCTCATGTGGCTGATATTTTTTATTAGAAGAAAAAAGAAGGGGGACTTTAGGCCAAAGAGGCAAACATGGCTTTATGTGAAAAAGACATTTGAGCTGATATAAATAAAGGTGAAAGGAAAAGGTGACAACAGCAGCTGAAATTCCCGGTAATTACCTACAGGGCTTGGAGATAGGGCTACATATGAATCCCACACATGTGGATATCCAAGCTCCTGCTCTCTGTTGTGGGAAATAGTCTAGAAGAGCTGAGGATGGGTGTAGGTAATATGTTGAGAAAATGGATACTATGGGCTGTGCTTGCTGCTATGGTTACAGACTGTGGTTGAGGAAGCATGTCAGTCAGCACTGTAATGGAAATTTAATTGTTGAGATATGTGATGTTTTGTGCGGGAACTAAGAAGTTTGGATTTGGGACATCCTGTGCATATATCACAATACTCTGATGCCATGCCAGATCATGGAAGCTACAACAGACCTAAAATGCCCTTTTTACATATTTTTTATTCAGAGACAGGGTCTTGCTAAGTTGCTCACAGCCTCGCTAATTTGCTAAGACTGGCTTTGTACCCACAATCCTTCTGCCTCAGCCTTCCAAGCTGGCGTGACCACCATGCCTGGCATGAGGCAGTCTTAAGTTATGAAAATTTACATTCCAAGTTGACCCTTCTAGCCCTCTGCTGGAAACACAGTGTAAAGTGTTGTTCAAGGTCAGGGATTTATCAGTCAGTACCACTATTCACCAGATGCTCATCACATGGGAAACCTCCTTGATCACCGAGGACTTGGTTCTCTCACCTATCAAACTGACAGAATAGTGGAGCAACTTACTACCATGGAAAAATCGTAGGAGTAAATAGCAGGGGTAAGGTGATATGAAAGGTTCAAAGAAAAAGTTATAATTTTAGTAGAGAAGGGACAGTTAAACCTGGGTTTGAGTTATTTGCATAACACATGTATATTGAATGGAAACATCCTCCTGAGAACTGTTGATGCATTACTGAGATAATTCTGGCAATGAGTTAGACACTGCTAATCTTGGAAGAAGAAGGGAGCTCCCAGAGGAAAGCTCTCCTAGGTAAATGGGGAGAGAATTCAGGAGGCCAAAGGCAGGTTGATTGGGAGGCCATGGATGAAAGTTTCAATACTTCTTTTCTTCTTCCATTATAACAATGGCTGAAACAGAGAACATGGATCCAGATACAAAGAAGTTTCTAAATGTAGCAAAAGGACAATGGCTGGACTGTCGTTTTTTGAGTGGTGGGTTGTGGAAAGTGGCTGGGTGACTGAAGGGGAGTGGGAAAGAATGCTGGAGGTTTGAATAGAGAGCAAATGTGTATCTTACCCCATGCAGGATAAAAAACAAACTCAGAGTCTATTTGGCAGACAATGTTAGGTAGGTATTTATGGAACAGGTAATATGTTTTTGGACATTATTTAAAGTAACTAGTAGCACAGTTCTGTGTTCTGTAATGACGCTTACCTGCTTAGGTATAGACATACAGAAGGCTGATTGCACGGTCCGAGCTTCAGAGTGGGAGTAAGAAGATGGGGATTTGGGAAGGATTTGTTATAAGTGATAGATTCCTGTATCTATCGATGAGTGAAGTTCAGGCAGGATGAGATGAGATGGTGAGAAAACACTCATGTCTGTAAACCACAGGTCTCATGAGACACAAAAATGGTCGTCCTTGATTTTCACTGTAGGGAGACAGTGGTTATAAAATGAGAGGTTAGAGAAGAGATGGCTTCATCAGTGCTACCACTGAAATAAGATCTATGTTCATGTGACTAAAATAAATCTCATGTGAATTCATAATTCACAATTAATACATAATATACACCTAAAGGCCTATAATATATAGCATCCATCATTATAATATCTGCTATTTGGGTTGCTTAATTTCTACTGTCCAACCTTTAAATTCACCGATTGTTTTTTTCTCCTATGTCCAACATGCTGTTGATCCAGCCCAGTGAATTCTTCATTTCAGATATTATGCTAACTAGAGTGGTTCTAAACTTCGGCTTCTTTTTACTAATTTTCATCTGCTTCAAGATTTCCAATTTGTTTATTCATTGTGGCCATATTTGTACTCTGTGTCCTTAAAAATGCCTGTTATTGGGCTTTGAACACTTTCTGTTTTGTTTTGTTTATTGGTACTGGAATTGAACCCAGGGGTGCCTAACCACTGAATCACATCCCCAGATCTTTTAATTATTTTATTTTATTTTTTATTTTTTTAATTTGTTCTTCTTAGATATACATGATAGAAGAGTGTATTTGACACATTATACATACATGGAGTATAACTTATTCTAATTAGGATCCCATTCTTGTGGTTGTACATGGTGTGAGGATTACCTGTGGTATATTCATATAGGAGCATGGGAAAGTTATATCCAATTCATTCTGTCTTTTCTATTCCCTTTCCTCTTCCTTCCCTTCATTATTCTTTGTCTAACCCACTGAACTTCTGGGTCTCACTAAGTTTCTAAGGCCTTGTTAAGTTACTGAGGCTGGCCTTAGACTTGTGATCCTTCTGCTTCAGCCTCCCAAGCCACAGGGTTTACAGGTGTGGCCACCACACCAGGCTTTAACAACCTTGCTTTCTTATCCCAGTATCTGGAACTTTTAAAGGCTTTTTATTGACTACTCCCAAGAATATATAAATAGCTTCTACATTTTGGGGAAAAACAACTTAATAAAATAATTGCTAATGATAGGAAGTAATGATATAAGTATGAATGTCAAACACTTGACATAATAAAAATGTACTAGAAATCAAGGGTATACAAATTACAGGAACTATTAGATACATTTTCAACCCATTCAATTAATGAAAAACATCAAAACAATCACATTTTTTGTGGGGAAATACATGCACTAAGAGATGAAGATAGGAATATAAATGTCAGAAGTGATTTTATAAAGCAGTGTGGCAGCATATCTTAAATTCCAATTGTGCTTATCTTTCAATCTGTAAGACCTTGTTCATAGTAGCTGCACTTGACAAGCATCAAGGCATCCCTCCCCAACAGGCACCACCACACCTCCTGTTCTCACCGAAAGGGGAGAGAGAAAAAGGTGGAAAATTGTTCCTTGTTTCCTTTGAAGGGAAAACATAGTCCCTGGGAGGAGGATTGTTCTGTTGCACAAACTGTAATCTGCACTCGAAATGAAAGGCTGTGCATCAGGCTCTGCCTTTTATGTTTATTTCTACTCATCTGAGGTGTGCTGAGCCACTGTTAATGGACAGTGTCAGTTGCTCCTCTGAAGAATTTTATGTGGCCCACTGCCTTTCTGTGATCTGTTGTTGGCATACATAATGCTACCTATTAGACTAATTAGTTGTGCTCCTTTGGTATAATTAATAAGCAATAACCATACTGTTGTTTGAGGATGCTGAAATTTTAATGTCCTCTTGTTATCTGTCTCACTTGAATACTAAGGAACCTAATGGCCCCACAGAGTCATAAAGTAGCCAGGACCCTTTTTAACTTTATTGTTATTGCCAGAGTCAACCTATTTTTGACTGCAGTATTAAACTATTTCACATAATTGAGATAGTTACAGGCACTGGATAAGAAGCAGTTATGGCATGAATGTGCATGCAGGGTGATTACATCTACTGCTTGTTTCTTCACAATTAGGATGGATGTTCAGGATTGGGAATTGCCCCTAGCTCTAATGTTCATGGTTTTATAAGCTAACTCAATAGACAAGAAGCTTGAAGTTTTGGGTGGGTATTCATTAGCTGACTGGTAGTTTCAGGGAGCCTCCAGATATGCCATCTTCCTGGTCTACACAGGTCTCACGCACTCCCTCAGTATCTATCCCTGAGGACACAGTGCATTGCGCTGGCCCTGGCCTGAGACTCAAGGACATGCTTTTTACTTCCATATAGCTTGCAGAGACAGTCACTAATTCTAACTTGGAGTTAATATCAAAATGTTTCTAGTTCAACTTTTCACTGAATGCTTGAATCACAGACCCTGTTGGGGTTAGAGATTGTCATCTCTTCTAATTTTTTCAGCCTAGGATTAGACATCTCAAGTGCTAGAGTGCTTTTATTTGTGTGTGTGTGTGTCTACTTTAGTTCAACCCAATTTTTGTGCAACTTGGATCATTAAATATTTCATTAACTACACTGTTCTTTGTTTTAACTTATAGAAATGTGGGGGCATTACAAACAGCCTTTCTGCTCTTTCACAGGGGAATGTCCCTTTATCACTTCATCCTGGGTTTCCCATCCGTTTGTGCTCTGGTTCATCCCACAATATGATTTGGGTTCCCTAAGAACTCTCTCTGTCTGATTCTGTATGTTCCATGAGTCTTCGTTGCCTCTAAAGTCTATTGCTTAAGCCGGAATTAATTTGCCTAACAGTACTTTGAACAGAGTGATGGATTTTTAAACTGTGATGGTCACATTCCTTTAGAGGAGGCTATTGAGGTTTGACAATCACATCCCTAGCCAGTTTTTTTAAATGTAAACTAAGTTCACATGAGAATCAAGGGAAAAAATTAGTATATAGACACTGTGACATGGACAGTGGTCTGGCAAGGCAATCTCTTCACCTGTGCCCTGAAGAAGGCTTTTGAGTGTCATTCATGCTGAGACCAGGTTTGGGTGCTTTGTCTGGTGTCAGAGGTGTTTTAACTGAAGACTTCAGGATATCTGGGCCTTAACAATTAGAGTCCACTACAAACAGTGTTTACAATGAACAGGGAACTTTGTAAAATGTCACTGCAAAAGATAGAAATGGAAAGGCTACTTTGAATTATCTCAATAGACAAAATCATCAAAGGATGCACCACGACACACAGGGACCCCTTGTGTTCCACGAGGTTGTGGCCTACCAGCAAACGAGGCACAGGTCCAGCTGAGAGTAAGAACAGGACAGCTAGGTCTGGCCACTGCTCCTGTGGCAGCAATGAGCTATGGGCTCTTAAGTGTTCCTATTGGGAGCAGCTTCCCCGAAAATGAAAAACAATGCCAATAAAAATAGAGTTGAATAATATTCCATTGTGTATATGTACCACAGTTTCTTTATCCATTCATCTATTGAAGGACATCTGGGTTGCTTCCACAGTTTTGCAATTGTGAATTGTGCTGCTATAAACATTGAAGTGGCTGCTTTACTGTAGTGTGCTGTTTTTAAGCCTTTAGGGTATAGGCCAAGGAGTGGGATAGCTGGGTCAAATGGTGGTTCCTTGAAAGTGCATATAAAGGTGTTTAATATGAAGAATGTAATCTGCTTATAATTTTGTGCAAAGTTAGAAAAATTATGATTGTAACAATTTTTTTTTCTATTTGCCTCAACAAATGTTTTCAGTGAACAGTGTGTACAGCTTCTGAAAATTTGTTTTTTTTT
>PVHX01018221.1:0-37659 GCA_004024805.1 Geosciurus inauris | reverse complement strand
GGTGGTCCACAAAGAACACTAGCTGGGGTTCCGCTCAGGAGACAGTCCACAGAAGCAACTGTCAGCGGTCCCTCGCGGCTGGGTGGGCACTGGGGCTAGGCACCCTGTGTGGAAGCCGGCCCGGCACGCCTGGGGTAAATTCCGGGCTGAATCCCTGGGCCGGATCCCCCACCACAACTGCACTCCACGGGTGGGCACCGAAGCCACGCCTCCCGGCTACCACTGCCTCCCAGTGGCCCTGTGCTCACACACGCGAGCGAGACTCTTGCGTGGGGCGGCAAGGCGCAGAGAGCTGCCAAAAAACTGGTTGGAAGCTGGCACCCCGCTACTTCCAGTCTCAGTCTCGGATAGCCGGAGCCCTGGGCCAAGGCCCGGGCTGCAACCGCGTTTCTCCGGCCGGCGCCCAAGCCACGCCTCCCGGCTACCGCTGCCTCCCGGTGGCCCTGTGCTCACACACACGAGTGAGACTCTTGCGTGGGGCGGCAAGGCGCAGGGAGCTGCCAAAAAACTGGTTGGAAGATGGCACCCCGCTACTTCCAGTCTCAGTCTCGGATAGCCGGAGCCCTGGGCCGAGGCCCGGGCTGCAACCGCGCCTCTCCGGCCGGCGCTGAAACCACGCCTCCTGGCTACCGCTGCCTCCGGGTGATCCTGTACTCACACATACACGAGCGAAATTCCTGCATGGGATGTTGAGCTGCAGAATGATGCCAGGAAGCTGGCTGGAAAATGGCACCTCCACCACTTCCAGCTTTGGTCCCTGAGAGCCTAGCGCAGAGTGGACTGTCTAGGCCGCCATCTTGGAACCGCCCCCCTGAAATTCTCTCTTAAGCCTCACCACCATCTCAACATTATTCTCCCCATATCATGGAATAAGAAATCTGATGCTCAGAGAAGTCAGTAGTCACTGGGAGGATGTCAGGAGCACTGAAGGGAAGAGATGGCACCTATTTTAGAGACAGGAAGAGGCATCACCTTGGATTCAACCTGCAGAGCTTGGAGGGAGTTGAGGTTCATTCATTCTAATAGGGAGATCAAAGTGGCTTATACTGTGTTGTTCTGGAAGTTAAGACTTTTTCCCATCCTTGGAATTTCCCTGGATATTGGTGTAGGGCCTCAGGCTTTCCTTGGAGATGGAAACTACTTTGGGATAACAGCAGTTCCATGAGTCTTATGGATCCTCACACCTTGTCTGAGCTCCCCGACATGCATGGTCGAACCTTGACCTCTCCTTAGTTTTCTAGGCTCACACCTTCCTTTTGAATCTCCCATTCTGAGTACCCTTTCTGGTCCAACTCCTTCAAGACATGGGGGATGTTGGAAATTCCAAAGTTCTGGCCTGGTCTGTTGTCCCGTTCTGGCCGGACACTTTCAGGGATCAGACTCCTGCTTTGGCTCTGTCCAGGATCCACTGTTCATTAAGACCTGACTCATTACTTGTTTCTAGTGGATTGTGGCATTGTATTCAGCTCTCTACTGGGACATCAGCTGTCATGCTCCTGTCCTTCCTTGGTTCCAGCCTAAAGCCTTTATTTATGTGGTCTAGACAAGTCTATCTAATACAAGTTGGGAAGGTCCTCTCAGCTCAGGGTCCCTCAATATTTTCCTCTTCTCCCTGGAAGGGCCATTTGGCATGCTGACCTTGGGCCAAGATTCCAGAGGTCTCTCTTTCACATGAATAGTAGGTAATTTGTGCTGTCTCACCAACTTCACTTATTTAGCCACGTGGAGTGGGAGAGTCTCGGGCAGTTTTGTGATAGACTAGCAATACCTTTCCTGGCTATGGGGCAAGGTGTGTTTATACTTTACGTCCCTTTTGGACACTCTTGTCTTCATTCTGAACTATTTCTTGTCTGAAGCTGTCCATCTGGGGCAGAGTAAAAATTCCTTTCTCTTTGCAGCTGGCCTGAAGGGATGCAGTGTTCCTGTGAGAAAGAATTTTTTGGTACTTCTCAGAAACTGGTAAGATCTAACACAAAAACAATGGCCCTAGAAGGGAACAAAATAAGTTTCTTGTGCATCTACTGACACCAAGCCTTGAGATATTTTCTTTACTGTGTAACCCAGAGTCTTTCTAGATTCATGAATTCTGGATGAGGCGAACTTAATGGCCTCCTTAATACATACCCTGTGGAAGTCCAAAGACCTTCTCGAGACTTTTGTGATTTGCCAATAGATCTTGGTCTCACCACAGAACAAAAAGATACCTAAAAGGCAAATGGGGTTGTAAAGATGTCCCCCCACACTGTCCAAACACAAACACATTTTGGGTTCTGATTCTGATAAAAGCAATAACAAATCCCTGAGGGTGGATATTTTTAACCCTACTTTACTGTTGAAAAAAATTTGAGAATGTATTGGGGATTTTAACTATGTTTTCCTCTCTCACACAGCAAATGGTTGGCAGATTCATTATTCAAATACAGGCCTGCATAGCTCCAGACCCATGTTCTTTTCACTAATTTAAAATGAATCTGGGCCTTCAGATTCAAAGACTAGTTTAATTGTGTAACTGACATAGGTTTTATAATGTCATCTTTATGTCACCATTATAGATGAATTTTATTCTCCTGGGTGGAATTGTAATTTGTACAAGGTAACTAGCGTTTCCACCTATTTAGTCTAAATTTTGACCCTGAGGGTTTTGTATTGCAGGATGGGACAAATAACTAATCAGTAAATTAAGGCTCTTTGCAAACCTGGAATGAATCAGGCTCCACCATAAGGGTCTGCAGGAAGTTTCATCTCCTGGAAAACATGTTCTGGTACCTTAGTTAAAAAGTGCTGGATTCCAGATCTTATTAGTAATCTGCTTGCAATTATGTACTGTCCCAATTTTATCTTCAGAATTGAATTAATTAGCCCCAAAAACATTTGCATGTGTAATTTGTTTTTTTTCTTCAGATGCACTGTGATAACAAGCTATTCTTTTACATCATTAAGATGGAAACATATTATATTTTCATGCAAAGAAGAATCTGTTATTTTTTGAAGTGTCTATTCTCTTTGTCTTTAAAATATTCAAAAAGTAGGTGTGTGTAAGACATTGGGTGCCCTGAGCCTTTGGAAATCCAACTTTTAGCTCTTGTAACTGGGGATGGTTTCCTGTGGAAGACATGCAAATTGTTCCAGACCAAAGACTTCATGGGAGTTAAAACTTCATTAACGCACTCACAGAAGGCTAGTTCCTAATTTGAAATGGTGTTAGGTTTAAGAATTGAAGGAGGAAAGGTTGGAAATTGTAACTGGCATTGGCCTTTATGATGCCATATAAAACCAAAAATTTTATAGTTGATTTTTGTCTTTCGACCTTGGAGGCTAGGGAACTCATCACCACTTTTGAAAACACAGCCACCTTGATTAACCTCATTGTCTATAAAGTTATAGTCCATGAAACTTCCTCTTCTGACATTTTTTATTAGAGGAGATTATCGTGGAGATATGTTTTAAAGATGTATTGATTTTAAAATGACAAAGAGAAGAAAGAGAAGTTTATCCAATTATCATATATATTCTTACTGTTTGATAAATATAAGGAAATAGAATTTTATTGATTATTCCTGGGAAACTGGGTGAATTTCTCACCTGGATTTACAGAGATGCACACCACTGATTTTTATTTTAGGCATTAGAAATGATCTAAGTGGGTATTTTATATGAAGACATTTCTCAATTGGTCAACTGTCTTTCTTATACATGTCTGGTCCAACTTTACTTATAATTTACTTTTTTTTTTTAATCCGCACCACTGAGTCTATGCTCTACCACTGAGCTCCACTCCCAGTCCCTATAATTCACTTTTCTCCTGTCAAAATAATGAAAAACAAATACAAACACATTCACTTATTCTTTTACGTTCTCTCTCTCTCTTTCTTTTTAGTTCAGAGTAAAGTTATCATAATGCTTAGGAATCTCAAAATCCTGGGGTAAAACACTATGTGGTGTTCAAAGAATGATGTGTGTGGGAATTCAGTCTATTTTGTTCCCTGATGAAGTTACCATGAGAAACATACTCATGTTCTCTGAGCTTGTTTTTTCTCCTATAAGGTAGAGCTGGTAATGGAAAGCTCTTAAGGGTATCAGATGACATACAAAGCTCCCTGGGGGCTGACCATGCAAGGAGGTTATCCATACGTGGTGATTTTTGTGTCTAACTCAAACAAGATGATGTTCAAGGAGTAGGCGAGCTATCTATATATTTTAAGAAAATTTCCTTATAAAAATAGTTAGATTTATCTTATCTATTGTCCTTGGGATAGACTTAGGATTGACTGGAACAAGTCACAGGGATATCACCTGTCTTAATGGGAACTACTTGGTTCTGGAGGAACCAGGCTCCCACTCAGGAGAGGTGATCAAGCAGGCCTGGGCATCACCCAGTGCCAAGTGTCATGAGGTTTTAGGAAGATCAGACCAAATAACCCATAAACCAAATCCTGTGTCTGTCACTGGCTAACTGAAATTTTGGGTAATTCTCTTCAAATTTCTGAGTCTCCTTCTTCTCATGTTACAAAATCACCTACCTTTTCAAAGCTCGTGTGGATGAGAAGAACTCTGGGTCTACTTTAACTTTATGTGAATCTCATGACATGCAATAGATGTTCAGTAAATGGGTGCTTTTTAACCACCCCACCTTCACTTAGCTTCTTTACCATCACCCTGCTGAGTGGTTTACAGTTCTCAAAACAATTGTTCCCCTCTTTCTGTTTCTTTCAGAAGTTTTTTGAAAAATGTATGTGACCCATGACATGAATGACTTACCTTAAATCCAACCTCTTCCAAGAAATGTTTTCCAATGAAGGAAATGGGTTCTACTTAAACTAATCTCCATCCTGGCTTCCTTTTTGCAAAAAAAGAAAAGGGCAACATAATACTGTGTAGAGCATAGCGCAGTTTCTGTTTCTCAAATGACGTCTGTGCATAGATCCCTTTGATGCTGTCCATGATTTGTTGCAGAAAGTCTTACTGGCTTGTAAGAAGGTGGTAGGGTCCCTTTTGGGGTGAGGCTGCATGGAGGAGCCACCTGAATGGTAGGTCTGATGGAATGAATGCTGCAGAAAGAACAGAGGATTTAGACAGAGGTAGAACCAAGCCTTCCCATCGCAGTTGTATGTGCTATGGTGTGCATGTGGTTTGCCCCACATGGTTCATGTGTTGGAGGTGTTGTCCTCAATGGGGTGGTATTAAAAGGTGGTGGGACCTGTAAGAGGCTGGGCCTGGTGGCGGGTGGTTAGCTCACTGGGGGCATCATCCTCAGAAGGGATTAATGCTGACCTCACGGAGGGAATTAGTCCTTTAGAGAGAAGTCACTATGAAAGAGTAAGCCTGCCCCTGAAGCCCCCTCTTGCCATGTGATCTCTTCTCTATGCCCTGCTACCATTGTGATGGCATCTGCCATGAGGCCCCCGCCACAGCTGAGCAGAAGTCAGTGTCATGCTTTTCAACCTCCAGAACGATGAGCTGACTAAACCTGTTTCCTTTAAGCCTTATCTGGCTTTAAGTATTTTGTTAAAACAATAGAAAACAGACTACCTTTACTACCTGAAGACATAACAATTTTCCTAAATCCAGTGTCAGCAAACTATTTCTTTTTTTCCCTTTTATTCATTTTTTTATTTTTCAATTTGTTCTAATTAGTTATACATGACAGTAGGATGCATTTGGACACATTATACACATATAGAGCACAACTTCTCATTCTCTGGCTGTACATGGTGCAGAGTCAGACCGATAGTGTAATCATACTTGTATACAGGGTAATGATGTCCACCTCATTCTGCTGTCCTTCCCATCTCTACAACCCCTTCCTATCTCCACACCCCCTTCTCTCCCCATAGTCCCCTCTGCACAACCCAAAGATCCTTCATTCTTCCTTACCTCCTGCCACTATGGATCAGCATCTCACATCTGAGAAAACATTTGGCCTTTGGTTCTTTGGGATTGGCTTATTTCACTTAGCATGGTATTCTCTGGCTCCATCCCTTTACCTGCAAATGCCATAATTTCATTCTTCTTTAAGGCTGAGTAATATTCCAATGTGTACCACACTTTCTTTATTCATTCATATGTTGAAGAATATCTAGGTTGGTTCCATAGTTTACCTATTGTGAATTGAGCTGCTGTAAATATTGATGTGGTTGTGCCACTGTAGTATGCTGATTTTAAGTCCTCTGGGTATATTTCTATTAAGGATCAGACAGCAAGTATTTTAGATTTTGCGAGCCATATGATCTGGTTTTCAGCCACTCAACTTTGCCCCTGTGTCTTGAAAGCAGTCACAAATGACATGTAAATAAATGAGGTTGGTTGTGTTCTAAGAAGATTTTACCTATAAAAATAGGAGCCAGACTCCTATTGGGGTTACAGGTAGTAGTGTCCCCACTTATGGCTGACATTCACAATCCTTGATTTATTCATTATCAATATAGACATAGTGTATTGAATTTTATGAAGATGCAATGGGATAATGCAATGAGATATTCAAGCACATTTCCTGACTTCTAAAGATGTCAAACAAGTTTCTTCTTTCCTTCTCCCTGTTCTCCCAAGTGCTTCTGTGCAGTGAGAAGTTCGGAAAAAAAAAAATGTACATAAAGGTTCCTTCCAGCCCTGTGATTTTATGAAATTGCTCTCTGAAGAAAGAACTAGTAAGAACTAGTAGAACAGAGAGAGCAATGGTATGTGTGTTCTTTTTCCTGCAAGATCTGACCACCAGAAGCATTAAATCAATCAGGTGACAACACAGAATATGAAAAATTGACTTGATTTGGTCCTAAGTTTGCAGGAATCCTGTGCTTTTTGAATCAAAAGCAGAAATAAATAAATAAATGAAGGGAATGTTTTCTACACATTATGTGCATCGGCTATTCTGTGACTCCCACATAATTCATCAAAGGAAAACTTTGAGTGGAATAAACATTCCCCCTAGTTTGATGGCTGCTCTGATCAAGAACAAAGCCATTAACATAAATGCAGATAAATACAAGGCAAATAATGATATTCCCAATTGCTTCTGTATCAACCAGCTTAGCCCATCAATCTTGCCTGACTGGTTAAGAAGGAACCAAGAGAATTTATAACCAGGGAAGATTTCTTTCTTGAGCGCATTTCCATCTCACAGAGGAGGAAAGAGATCAAGCGTTCAGAAAGTCCAAGGAGATCACAAGCATATTTATCTTTAGAGCTTCCAATTTCAAGTTCAAGTTCAGTCATTGTCCTGAATGTTCAAGTTCAGTCGCCCTACCTTCCTGAGGCCAGACCCTTCCAATGTGACATTTCTTTAGGCAAAGCTTGTGGCTGTTTTTATTATTCACAGAGCCCTCTCTCTGTGTGCTCACTGGAAGAAAATGTGTCCTGGGAGCTGCTGGCACAGGTTGAGGGAGAGAAGAGAGTTTGTCAGGGTTCCTCATCTCCCTGTCTCTACTTTCCTTATCTTTTCTTTCTCTCTTCCACAGTTTATGACTTGGAGTTTTCTATGTTCTGTGATTGCATAACATAAGTTTTGCTGTGTCCACAGTATAAAGGAAAGGCTGCATACTTCTTGCATAGAGCTAGAAGCTGGTGGACTGGCTGGTATATGCAGGGCTAAGGTTTGAAGAAGATTGGTCCCTGCTGAAACTCATGTTGGAATTTCTTTACCATGGTGATGATGTTGAGAGGTGGAGCCCAGGGGTAGATGTTTGGGTTGTGGGGGATAAAGCCCACATGGATCCATTACTATTTCTCTTGTGTCAGTTCTCTCTATTGTGGGGCTGAATCAGTTATTACAAGAGTGGGGTATTGTAAAACAAGGCTGCCATTTGTGTTCTTGCTCTTTCCCACATACCACTTGTTATTCTGCTCTTGGCCATGAGTTGATGCAGTTTGAAGCCCTTACCAGATGTGGTTACCTGATCTTGAACTTCTTAGTCACTAGAGCTAGGAGCTCAATGAACCTCTTTTCTTTAGAAATTATCTAGTCTCAGGTATTCTGTTATAGTAACAGAAAACAGACTAAGATGGACTGAACTAATTAAGACATCCTATGTGTTCAGTGTTTGTCAAGCTATGTGACTTGCCATTCTCAAATTAAGATTTCTAAAATCCCTTCAATGAAAATTGTATTTTCTTAATGGTAATAATTGAGGAAGCATCCTCTTGCCTTGTTAGTTTTTGATAATCTCTTAGTTAGAATGTGACAAATCCAGGTTTGGGATCTATAGATTCTTGTATCAGAAGACCATACCCTCAATCCCTGTCACTCACTTCTCTGAGGCTATTTTGATAGAAACATGGAGACTGAACATGGATAGAATCTATTTTCCTAGAATAGGAGCCCAGGGACATGAGAGATTTTTATAATCTGTTTATTCACTGCTTTACCCCTAGAACCTAAAATAGTCCACCCTGACAGAGCCACTCAACAGATGTTTATTGAATAGATGAATTAAATCACAAAATCTTACAAAGATGGGTCTTGGAAGCTACACAACCCTACAGAGAGTTTCACCTTGTGACCTTACCAATATCTCTCCATGTATCTGTCCTTCTCGAACCTGTCTGTGGTGTACATGGGACTTCCTCCCATGGTCATCTGTGTTTGTAGGAATAAATGCAGCAGATGTCTAAAACTCAGTCATGTTTGCTGAAGGACTTCTGGGCCCCTGCGTCCTTTGCCTCACTGGCAGTGTATCAGAATTTTCCTTGTCCCTCTATATAACCTATTTTGCCTTTCAGGACTCTCTTTCTGCCAGAAATAATGAATGGACCCTCAGCCTTGAGGCCTCAGCCTCCCTATCTTGGAATTTTGGGTGGAGTAGCGACTGAACACTAGAAATGTCACATCTTTCTCTTCTGGCTCTCCCTGTATGCCATCTGATTCTCCATCTGCCCCGTGAATGACTTCTCTTTCAGTAGCAGAATAACAAGAACAACAGTCAAAGAAACACCTGGATTCTTTCCATCTGCCTCTGACCCTTTGGCTTGGAAAATACCGTACCCTTCATATCTCTGTACCTCCGGATGTCAAAATTACAGGTCAGTAGAAAGAATAAGATTTCCATGATTAAGGAAATCGAAATTTGGTCCTGCTTCTATCTCTTATCACACGTGTAAAATTTCAAAGACTGTTTAATTTATCTGAATTTGAGGTTTCTTGTCAGTTCCCTAGGGCTAATAAGTTCCACTAAATAATTTGCTGATTGTTCAACAAGATATAGTTATGCTCTTAGCAGAGTCTTGTATGAAATGGGTGGTCTCTGCACATGAATTTCCTTTCTCTGACTTTCCAAAGCTTTTTCATCCACATCTCCATCAATAGACATAGCTCCTGGTTAAGTGACCGGCCACTTGCAATGAAATTCTGTCCACTTCACAGGGTGATTACACCTGTCTGATGGTCAATCCACCTGTCTGAGTGGCCCCCGTCAAGATATGGGGTGCTCTGGCCTTCGCCTGGTGACATTTGGACCTGTCTCCCTGCATGTCAATCTGCTCACAGGTGCTGGGCTCGCAGATGCCAATCATTGTTCCCTCTGGCTGATCGGCATGCTGCAACATGTTCTTGTAGACTTTCTCCAGACAGCCAGGGAAGGATTGAGTTGACCCAACATCATCTGTCTGGAAGGACGCTCATTTTTCTTCTCCTGCCTGTCTTGTTCCTGCTCATTGCTTCAGATGTGTCTCAGAGCCTTTTGCCCCTTTGTGATCTTTCCTCTTTCTCTGCCTCCTCGAGGCTCCTCTAAAGGTCAGTCCCGACTTTAACTTCAGACTTCAGTTATGGTGACACATGCCCTCCCTCATTCCCCCCATGCATCCATTCACTTCTTGTTTTCTCACTTTTCTTCCTCATGAACAATTGTTGAGCACACACTACGTGCCTCATTTTTGAAGACTTCTGGGCACAATTCTCCATAATCAGAGTTGCCTCTCGTATCCAGAAAGAGAGAATGTTGCTGACATATCCAGAAATTTCCACTGTGATCATTACCAGTTAGGAGGACTCTGGGTGGGGGTGGCCATGGGAGGTGACTCTGTGCTATGATATTTGTCTAGGTCTGTCACCAGGTTCTGTTTACAGGTTTACAACAACTCCTGCGCTCTTTCCTCCTCTGGAGCAACCCATACATTCTCTCTTCTGGGGTCCATGCCACTTCTGCCATCAGGCATCAGCCTACACAGGGGCAGCTGTTGATGCAGGCTTCTGTTGCTTGGCTCTTCAAATCACTGCTGCTTTTTGGCCAAGCTCAGAAGGTCCAGCTATTATGTATAGCTGCCAGAGGTCTCTCGCTTTCTCTGTACTAGGGCTTTCTCCGAGTTCTTCTTAGAGGATGGTTTCCTAGGTAAAGTTCAATAACATTGCTTTCCAGTTCTGGTTAGCTGATGTCTTAAGGCCCCTCATCTACCTCAAATGAACTTCTTTTCCTTCCTCGATGTGCCATAAAGAATAGTCAGCCTTTGTCTCTCCTCTTTGCCTGGTAGTTGTGGTGCCTTGTGCAAAATGTTCCTGGGGCTTCTCAGAACTTTTCCCATGAGGCATAAGGATCCTCTAGCAAAAGGATACCTGCAAGCCTTCCTGGACAGCCCAGGGTTCCAGAGAAGCTTATGCAAATGACACTTCCTTGTGCCTTGTTCTTCTCTGAACTACCGGGGAGCTTTTCTTCTCAGTAATCAACATCTCATCTTAATTGCTTTTGTTTATGGTTCAATAAGTGCATCGTTTTGGCAACACCAGCTCACAGCAATATCTTAAATTACCCAAGGCTACCCACTTTCATTTATGAACTCTGGCTTGGGTCTGATGAGCACTTAGATTTTTAACCATTTATTTCCTTTGCCTGACAGGGAATGAGGACCATAAAGCTGATGGGAACAGTAAAGTAGGGGGAACACCGGAGACTGGGGAACCATAAAAGAAGTGTACAGTGTTTGAGGCCAATATAAAGGCAATGAGTTTTTAATATACTGCGTGTGTAATACATTCTTATTCCTAATAAAGTCAATTATTGTTGAATCTGCTATTTCTCAATTTTCCACCTCAGCTCAGACAAAAACAAATCTGGAGCAATTCAAAAGAAAAAAAAAAAATCATACTACAGTAATTGCCAATGCAGCAACTGTCAAAAAAAATGGTCTAACAAGTCCCTGTTTAACACATCTACCCTCCCAGGAACTGGGGGGAAATATTGGGAGCATGACTTATCATGAAAATAATTTGAGACAAAACTGTGAATCTTTGCCCTTGATTTGAGTAATTATCTTGCTCTTTGCTTTGCTTTTCTCCTTCCCTAATTCCAATTGTCATTCTGTAAGCAGCAATGAGCTGGCAAATGGAGGGTCACGGGGGATGTGTGCGTGTCAATGAAGTTTCAGTTATTAATCACCTATGTGAACCTGCCTGTGCAGCTCAACTTCTCCGTTCCTCACTTTCCTTATTTGTTTAATGAGGGAGTTGTTCCCAAAGTGACTGTGCATCAGAACGGTTGGTCTTCTGAAATTTATTTTTAATTGAAGGAAAAATTGCTAATTGAAAAAAAATTCGATGTCTCCTTCCTATTGCTATTTTTAATTATATATGAGATTGCTATTGGTGCATAACAATATCACAAATTTAGTATCTGTTAATAACATGCCTTTATTATCAGGCTTTTTATGCGTCAAGTTTGTGCAGAGATTGGCTGAGTCCTCAAGTTCCACAGGGAGACAATCAAGGTGTTGGACAGGGGCTGTGGTCTCAGTTGATGCCGGACAGGGAAAGGATGGGTTTTCAAGCTCCTGTGCTCCTGTGGTTGATGGAATTCAGTTCGGTCTAGTTTGGGAGGGCGAGGGCTTCAGGTTCTTGCTGGGTAGGTGGCAACCCTCTGTTCCAAGGTAGCCATTGCTCAGAGACTGGCCTCCTTTCCTTGCATGAGCTGCTCCTCACTGTGACCACTGGCTTGATCAGGGAGATGGCCAGGAAGGGAGAGACTCCTGCAAGACAGGCATGACAATCTTTTATAATGCAATTATGGAAGACCTATCTGGCCACCTTTGCTCTGTTCTGTTTGTTTAGAAGCATATTATAGGTCCTGCCTGTGACCCCAAAGAGGAGATGACATATGATGTGAATTGCAGGAGGTGGGGGCGGCAGGGGCTGCCTTAGGGTCTGCCCATTACAAAGAGAAACACCCAATATTTTCTTTTATAAAAGCAAAAGATAGAGAAATTTGCAGCGTACAAAGTAACATTCTCCCTTCTTCCACTCATTTGGACCATTTCTATTTTGAGTTTTTGGTTAGTTGTGATTTCAGTTTCCTAGAGCTAATGTAAAAAAAAAATTTCACAAGCTGGTGACACGAGACAGATATTTTCTCTTTCTTATGCTTCTGGAGGCGAGGAGGACTGAGTTAAGGTGTCTACAGGGCCATGCTGCCTCAGAGGCTGTGGAGAGCTCCTCCGTCTCTTCTGGCTTCCCTGGGGCTCCTGCCAGCCCTGGCAGGCCTTGCTCATCCAGTCTCTCCTGCAGCTGCCTGTGAGCTTTTCCTCCTTTGTTACTGCGTATTTCATCTCCTCACAAAGACACTCATTATCAGGTTGAGGACCTACTAATCCAGTGTGACCTCATTTTAACCAAGTGCATCTGCAAATACTTTGCAAGTAAGGTCACAGGCTGAGGTTCTGGGTAGACATGGCATTGTGGGGGACACCATCCCTCCCACTACTGTTGTTAGTTTTTCCTCTGCCATTTGCCACCCTCTGTCTAATGCCAAGACGTAAACCATGCTTACAAACTCCCCCCTGGAAGATAGGAGCACTGTTAGAGGTAGTGAGGGTAGTGGCCAGGAGTCACCTGTCTGTCACTAGTCACAGGACTTGGGAAGATCCTTAGTCTCTTTTTTGCCTCCTCCACCTTATCTGTAAAGGGTTATAATAATAATACAAGTGCTTAACTTTTTAGTGTGTGTGGTGCTAGGGATCAAACCCAGGGCCTTGCACACGCTAGACAGGTGCTCCCACACTGGGTTTCCTCTCCAACCCCTTAGAGTGCTTTACTTTTGGAGCTGCTGGAGGATTAGGTGAGGAAATATATGTAGAACTCTTGGCACAAGCCACAGTAAGGTCCCTACAGAGGTCAGCAGTGACCACCTATCTCTCATACTATCTTTTCCATCCACCACTTGCTCTTTGTTACTGATAAATTGTGTTTAGGGCTTTTTATTTTTTAAATTATGTTTAAATATATTGATTAATAATTATAAAGAGTCACAATCAACTATGAATGCAATTTAAAATAGGTATAAGCACCTGTAATATATACATCAGGTATATAAGTATATATATATAGTCAACAAAAATGAAATAAATTAAAATCAATTAAACTTATGTATTAAATTATTTAAAATTATATAGATGGGTGCAGAACCCTTTAGTACTTAATATATTTATTTTATACAGTATCTGGTTATTTCTATCTTAGATGAACAAGTGCACAATCTCCTACAATCCTTCTTTCCTACCTCCCTTTTGTTCAGTTTATTTTTTCCTTCTTGATTTTTATATTTATTTTGTTATTTAATTCCAATTTAGTCATCTATATTTTGTTAGGCTTATTTTAATAATAACCATGGCATGAAAAATGAGCTATTATTTTTATACTTTAATATAGTAATACTGAGAGTAATAAGCCCTCAGATTTGCATGCTTACCCTAAGTTGGTTGCTATTCTAAACAAATTACATATATGAGCTCATTTAATCTTTGCAGCAGTCCTGTGAAGTCACTGACACTTCACAAATGAAAAAACTGAGGCACAGAGAAGTACAGTAATTTATCCAGGGTCACAGAGCCAGCAAATTGCAGGGGCAGAATTTGAATGCAGTCCATGACCTCTGCCAGCTCTGTGACCTTTCAGCATCCATGTCACTCACAACAGAGTCTGGCTGGACTCACACCCAAGGAAAGGCCACCTGGAATCTCTGAACTCACGCCACACAAAGGAATGTCGAGAAAACATTAAAGCAAAACAAAGCACTCTTTCCTTTACGTACATCCAATTAATTCCTCGAAAATATATCGTGGTTTGCTTTTCTGTATTCAGCCCACAACTTTTACGTGGGTGTTAGGTTTTTCCAGGGTGTCCCTTTACATTTTTCTCACTGACAGAAAAAAAATCTATGCCTTCATTTTCCCATTAAGAAGCTGCAGCTTCTTCATCCCACAGATTAAATGGTGGTGTCTGCTCTCCTCTTGAACATGTTATTTCTGGCACCTCTTGACTTCCTGTCCCCATTTGGGCTGATTGCTCTTTTGCTGGGCACTTGTCATCCTGAGATTTCATTTGATTCCCCTTCTGGGTTTAGTTTTTATTTTTCCTTGGATTTCCTGGACTCCTCTGCTGCTTTTCTGGGATTTCTTGTTTTCATTTGGCTGAAGTATTTTTCTCCACTTTCTTGTTGTTTTGCAGAAACTATTCTTTGCAGCAACATTAATGTACTTTTATGTATGTCAGCCAGGTGCATAATTGAAATACATTTCCCCTCAAAGGGTGAGAGCTGATGTGAATCTGATGACTGTCCCATTGAAGATAACTATTTCCTGCTCTTTAAGCTTTGGGGATTTTCTTTTCATTGTTGCTGTTGCTATTTTGGACTCTCACTGGGATGCTTGTGAGGGTTTTCAGGTTAGCTATCCTCGGTGACATTCCAAGAGAGTCTATTACCCAGTTCTTTTATTTCTATGATTATTTCTTTGGGAAGTTTTATGTTTCTGAATGGAGATGCCTCCTAAGTCTAGGGTGGGGCCTGGGAATTTGAATGTGTCACAAGGCTTTTTGAGTATGTTGTATTGGTTAACCAGCTGCCAGGCAAAATGGCCCCAGGGATCAATGGTCTGCTTCAGCACTTCTGTGTGGTAGAAGGGTTGGGGATGCCTTTTTTTTTTTTTAAGTTGACTTTTTTTTAATCATAACTTTATTTTTATTTATTAATTTGTATGTAGTGCTGAAGATCAAACCCAGTGCCTCACTCATGCTAGGTGAGCGCTCTACCACTGAGCCACAATCCCAGCCCCTACGGATGCCATTTGTGATGCTGCTACATGGTGCTATGCTCAGTAGCTCTCAATGCCTCCACCAGCAGTATAGGGGCAGGGGTGCAGAGTAGTGCCACCCCTGTCTATCTCCCAGCATTCTTATGACAGTCACATGCAATCTTCATTTGCAAAACTGCTTTAAGAACATTCCGGCATATCTACCTGTTGGAAGTTAATCCCTCAAGGTGCTGCAGCCTTGGGAGAGGCTCGGTGAGTTCCAGCAGACTACATCTTTGTGCAGTGATAGAGTACAGGGAATGTTTGTCCTTAGGTTCTGTTTTTGCTGAATTTTTCCTTCATATTACTTGCTTGTTGGCCCCTGAAGGTAGATAGATGTCTGCCCAAGATAGAGCCTTCTGTTTTAATTTCTTCCCTTGCCTTCTTCCCTTCCCATTCCATTTGCTGACTTAAGTATCACATCAGGCTTGTGTTCCTATTCTCTAAATAGCAGTGCCTCCTCCAACCACTCTGTAAATCATTATTATTAATAACAAGGATAATAATGATAATACTAAATAGCACTCAGGTAAAGTCTTCCATTACAAAATGCTTTCAGAAATAGTACCTCTGGGCTGCTGGTTTATAGAGGAAATACAAAAACTGATTAAAGAAGGTGACTGTTCTATCCAAAATGTGTTTGCTTATTGGAGTTGAATTCATCTGCTTGATTGAAAATTTCATAGATATGTGTTCCAGAGTTCTGGGATTGCAGAGAAAGCAGAGTGCTAAGCCCATTAGTAGCGCAAATGTTTGAAATATGTGGGTAAAAGATCCGGATTATTCTAGAAAAGTGGGGTCATAGAGGTCTAGCACATTTAATGTCTGAAGTGGAATAATTATGGTCACATCTCTTGAAATAGTCTCCTGGAATCATGGGGCGTTATCATATAGAGGTTCCTGGATTCTGCTTCTGCTCTGTTCCTGTGTGGTGGCTCAGGGTATGTTAATTGATCTCGGCGTCCCCATTTCCTAATTGATAAAATAGGGGATTAGAATTTGTCTCACAAGATGCAGCATCCATCAGTCTCAACTAGCACATAGGATTAACATTTAAAAATGGAAGACGTTATTGTTGTTGTTGCTATCACTGAAATGTCTTTATAGTTGTATGTAGTTCAGGTGTCTCTTGGTATCCTTGGGGGACTGGTTCCAGGATACTTCTCCCCTTGCAAACCAAAATCTGTGGATGCTCAACTCCCTTATATAAAATGTCACAGTATTCGCATATAACTTATACATACCATCCCATATACTATAAATCATCTCTAGATTATTTATAATATTTAACCCAATGTAAATGATACGTAAGTAGGTGTATTATTTTGGGAATAATGACATGAATGAGTCTGTATATGTTTAGCCCAGACACAATTTGTTTTCAAATATTTTAATCTGTGCTTGGTTGGATCCTCTATTGTAGAATCTGGTGGTGTGGAATGCCAACTATATATAAAATAAGGAATGGGACCTGTGATTATGAGAAGTCTCAAGTACCAAGATATGCAGTTTGCAAGCCAGAGTTTCAAGACAGCTGAGGTGTAGCTGCAGTCTGAGTCTGAAGGCCTGAGAATCAGGAGAATTGGTGATATAATTTTCAGTCCAAGGGCAGGAGAAGACTGATATTCCTGCTCATGCAGTCGGGCAAATATTCTCTCTTACTCAGCCTTTTTGTTCTATGTAGGCCTTCAGTTGATTGGTCGAGGTCCACCCACATAAAGAAGGACAATCTGCTCTTTGTATAAAAAAATTAATTTGAGTATAATTTATTTGCATAAAAGTACTCACATACAGTGCTAGCACAACTGGGTGGATTTTCCTACCATGAACACACTCAAGTAACTAGAATTTGGAATCAGAACATTAGAACCCATCTTGGAGTTATCTTGTGTTCTTTGGATCACTTAACATAATGAAATAAGCACTTTTTGTTGCAGGTATATGGAAGATTCTAGTTTCTGTCACTCAGCATTATGTTTGCATCATTCACTCATGTTGATGAAGCCTTCCAGGGATGTGCTCTTTAACATAGACAATGGTATTCTGTTGTGTCATGAACACCAAATAATTTGTAGGTGGATATCTGAAGAATACTGCTGTGAATGTCTCAGTGCCTTCCTTAGGAAAACACAAAGGGATAATGTTCTTTCTTTTGACAATCAGGCCATGCTATCTTTCTCACCCTCTTGTCCTCATCCAATTGATGTCCAAGGCCTATCTGTGCAAATCCTCGACATCTGATGTCTGGCCCAGCCATCCATGGGCTGATCTATTACCATAATACCTTCCTTTCTCATGTTTCTCTTCTCTCTAAGCTGATTCACAATACTGCTAGAATTGTCTTCCTCAAACATATTAGTTTGTAGCCCTTGCCTGCTCAAAACATTTAGGCTCTTTAGGTGCCAATGGAAAAGAAACATTGTGCGGGTCAGTCTTTCAATACTGTAACAAATACCTAAAATGTTCAACTTAAAGAGAAGAAAGGTTTGTTTTGGCTCACAATTTTGGAGGTTTCAATCCACAGTTGTTGGTTTAAACAGCTTTGAGCATGTGGTAAGGCAGTAGCTCATGGTAGGAGCATGGTGGAACTAAGCTATTCACCTCATGGGCAGAAGTGAAAGAGAGGAAGTGGAGGAGGAGCCTGGAATCCAATATCCCCTTCAAAGGAACATGCCAAATGAACCTCACCTCCTCTCATTAGGCCTCACCTCTTAAAGGTTCCACTGTCCTCCCAGTAGCACCACAATTTGGTAACAAAGCCCATAATACAGGGGCTTTAAGGGAGTAATCAAGATCCAACAATAGCACAAGTCAAAACAACACAATTCTGAGTTCCTTACACAACCAGCATCACCTTGAGCAAACTCCTGCAGACAATTCCCACTTTACCACTGATTTCATACATGTGCCATATTGGAGAAACCCCTCTGCAGCTCCAGTGCCCTCTCAGTCTGGCATGACCTTCCTCTCTTTCTGCCAAGGTTAAATTTTTTTCTCATGGTGGAAGACCTGCCCAGGGCCATCCAGTTTCAGCAACAATCCCTGCTTCTGCCTCCAGAAAGGCTACTCCAACAGCCTGGGATCATCGTGTGTCTATCCTCTCCAGTCCAGTGCTGATCTGAGAACTGAGATTACAGCTTTCTCCATTGTTCAGTCCCTCTTGTCTCTTGTTCTGATGGGAAGGCTGCCTCCATGGGCCTCTGATAAATTGTCTTCATCCTCATTGAAGAAGAGTGGAACTAGGGGCAGTCTCCTATCAAACAAGTTCCTCACGATTAGGGTAAATAGACCCAATTTTTCTTGGTTGATGCTAATTATTTGATAAATGGTGTTTTGTAATAACTTAAAAGCAACTGTTATTTATGCACTATGTCCATCTCCAGGCAATTGAATGATTATGCTTTCTCTCCACGAGGAACCATTTCATTTTCAATGAGTGTTACTTGGATTCGGAAAGACCTTCTGGCTTAGGATTTGGTTTGTGCTGCAGGGAATTTTCTGAAATGGCTGAAGTAATGCAAAACAAGAGAATCCCACTCCCAGAGATAGGATTGACATTCTCTCTTCTGCAAAATCATCCCTGTTCCTCACCTTCGGGCCCCGTAACCCTGAGTCAATGCCACTTCCTACTTGGTATGCAATAATTATATATGTCTAAGCGACTCTCTCATTAGCCTGCACTATCCGTTTGGTATCCTATATGACTTCTTACCCACAGTGCCTGCATATACCTTGCATGTAGTAGGCCCTAAGTAAATGCTTACTGATTGAACAAATGAATGTTTTTATTTCTGAATGGGCAATTGGAAGTCTTTTGTACTTGGGAAATGACTTTGGTGTTTATTTTTCTGGTTTATAGAATGGAATGGAAAGTTTTGGTTGATTCTCCAAATAGATATTTACGAATGTCCAATGAATATCTGCTGTCTTAAGGACATTCAAACTGACAGTGTGTTTTAAGCTGACTAGGGCCAGTACCCTATCTTGCTTTGTGTTCAGTTTCAAGTGCGATTCACAAAGGCTTCCTATGTCAGAGATATGGTGGATGCTCTGTATTTCCTGTCAACTTTTAAACTCATTCTTTCTGGGTACAGATCAAGGAAAAGTCTAATCCTTAACAACGTGTCCTCAAATAAATAAACCTTCCTCCAACTAAGTCATATGAGTTTACAAAGACGTGAGGGAAGGTTTCATTGTATGAAACAATGGAAACATCAGTGAGAGTTCAATCAATCGCCCCTGTGGTTTGGATATGAGGTGTCCCCCAAAGGCTCATGTGTAAGACAATGCAGGAATGTTCAGAGGTGAAATGTTTGGATTATGAGAGCTATAACCTAATCAATGGATTGACTCATTTAATGGATTAATAATTTGAAAGTATTGCTGTACTAGGTAGTAACTGTAGGCCATTGCGGGGTCGTGCTGAAGGAAGTAGGTCATTTGGAGGCATACCTTTGGAGTTTATATTTTTACTGGTACCTTGATCTTTTTCTCTGCTTTCGGGCTGTCTGGAGCTAACAGCTTTCCTTTGCCATGCCCTTTGGCCATGATGTTCTGCCTCATCTTTGGCCCAGAGCAATGGAGCTGGCCGACCATGAACTGAACCTCTGAACCCATGAAGCAAACAATCTTTTCCACATCTAAGTTGTTTTTGTTGGGTATTTTGGTCACTGTGATGAAAGGCTGATCAACACACCCCTCAAGTTAAGATGACATCAAACCATCGTATCCAACAAATATTCCTAGGCCCTGAGAGGACAATGGTGGACAAATATCAATTTCTTTACTCCTAGTGCTTTTATGTCTCCTGGGGAAATCAGACTAAGAAGGAAAAGAGGCAAAGTAAACAAGAAAGTGACTTAAAATGGTTCCAAAATGTGACAATAAACCCATATGTCATTGATTTCTAAGATACATTTCTTTTCACCTTTTAATATTGTTGAAATTGTGATGTCTTAAATGGGAATGTGCATCTAATATATTGTTTTTCCCCTGAGAAGTTATTAAATTGATGCTTTGACTTCGATCAATGGCGTCTCAGAATGTAGGAAATACGGTAATAACGAAAGCTCACACTTGTTGTACACTAACTGTGAGTCAGGCCCTGAGCAGTCTGTGTCGCAGCACTGTCTCTTTCATTCTGGATAAAAACCCTAAGAAATACCTGGGAGCAACTCTGTAGGTGAGGAAAATGCTTCCTAAGGAGGTGAGTGCTTGGTTTACTGTTGAACATCTGGAAAAGCCAATGTTTGAAGCCTGGCTTGTTCCACTCTGCTTTCCCAATCACTGCCACCTGACTCCCTGCCTGGAGGTCCTCCAGGGGTGGCTGCTGCAAAGCAATCGATGTTGTTAGAATTTCCCAGGAGCTTCTAGGGCAGCTCCACAGTTTCCATGTAACTAGGAGGTGCGCTCCCAGAGCTAGTGGACCTGGTGTGGATTGCACAGAAGCACACGGCAAGGACAACACCCCTGAGCCTCTCTCCTCTAGTGAGTCTCGAAACAAGAATTGGGTACCCACCTTGGTCAGTAATCCAAGGGTCCCATGACCTGCTGTAATGAGTACTTACTTAACGGTGAGGTCAAAACAACACTTGGGTTTTCCTATGCTAACCCAGGGATGCCTTTAGAAGCATATTCTGGTACTGATGAGAAACATCTCTGGATCTTACTGTAGGAGGATTGAATTTGTGAGCAGGATGCTGGAAGTGGTGCTGCCTAAACCAGGGCAACCTCAAAGAGGTTAGGAGACTTGCTCAGGACCAGAGATCCCCTGTCTTCCAGCCTCCCCAGGGTTCATTCTTCTCTCTTGTTTCCATCTGTTTCCTGTCTCCTCCTTCCCTCTTTCCCTACTTTCTTTGCCTTCATCTCCTTCTTCCTTGTCTTCTCCCCCTTCCCCTCTCCTCCACCCTTCTTTTTCTGTTCCCTTTATCTAAAGAAAGGCCTAACACATTGAAAAATCATTAACTTCTGGCAAAAACAGTGCCAAGCAGTAGCTAAAATGGAGAGTTCTGGAACATGTGAAAGCACGATGAACCACTAAGATTAGTTTAGGATTGATTTATGGGGCTAAATAGTTAATATGCTCAAAGGATTTTTAAAATATGAGGCTTTTAATTAATATTTATAGATCTAAGCGATGAGAAATGACCAAAAAAAAGAAGCCTGTTGGGATGACTTAAAGGGTTGAAAATCGCCTGAGATGAAACCAGGGAGAAGGAAGAAAGGGTGTGGCATACTAGAAGAGGGTTGCTTTAGCTGTTGATGTAGAAGGAGTCCAGAACAGGAGCTCTGGGGGATTCCTTGTGCTGCACTGAGGCCCAGAGGACTTGGAGGCAATTTCCATGTTTATCGAATTTGTCTCACACAGTGGACCTGAGTCAGGTTACATTGAGCTGGTGAACCAAGGAGAGCACAGAAACCCACACATGAACTAGTAACCTATTCAGAAATTTGCAAAACAATCAGAGTCATCAAGCCCTAGAGCCTGTCAAGCTGGGCAGCTGAAAGGAAGAGAGGGACTTTCAGGAAAACAGCTGTTGCGCCCCCCTCATGCCTGGACAGAGATTCAGCCCCTGTGCCGTCCCCTCAAGAGAAGGAACGATCATGGTTACAAATCTGCACTGGGTAGTTCTATGCTCCCTGGGACCTCGTCTCCCTTTGGCATGAGCAGAATATAGCACACTGTCTTGGAACTCTCTCATTGCTAAATAAATGTTTAAGAGCCTGTTATTAGTTTATAAACATGGTCACAGAAGGACAAACTCATTTTAAAAACCACTAGCATTTTGACCTTAAAAAAAAGTCACAGAAGGAATTCTTCACTACAAAAGGAGAACACTTCAGCACAAGTATCTTTAAAAACAAACAAAAACTAAAAATAGAAAGAGAAAACCCATAAGTAGAACTATCAAACTTTATATTTTTACCAATATATAAGATGTATAAAATGAGTGTATGAAATGAGGCTTCCCCAACTACACAAACATGATGAATTTTGCTCTACTTTTAGCTCATTTATTCTTTCATTCAACAATACAACAGACATTCAGGTTGACCCCAATGAGGAAGACAAAGAAAATAGTGCATTAGTTCTTCAGTAGAAGCAATTCTTAATTTCCTGTGTTTTGTAATCTTTACTACATTTTATGAAAATAATGTGATTGTTGTAGAAGATTTAGAAAATACAAAAATTAATCACAAGGAAGGAACTGAATATGCCTATAATCTCTCTATCCAGAAATATTCACTATGGGAATATCTGCCCATTTCCTTCCTGTCATTTCTTGGGACTGTTTATAACTGTGGGTGTGTATATATGACTAACAGTGGGATTTGTGAGGAAAAGGGTGAAAGATAAAGCTCCCAATGTAAGCAGGGCCTAGGATTTTCCAAATACAGCAAGTTTGGGATTTGTCCCTGTGGTGAGGGGGTAGTGGATGGCCAATGAATGGTACAGTCTGAGTATCCAGAATCCTTTTCCTCCTGATTCATGTGAAAGAATGCATTAGTTGAGAGTACTAACAATAACTAAAGGGCTATTGATCCTTTGGTAAAACTAGTGTTGGTCAATAGTCAATATTGATCCTGTGAAGTACAAGAGAACTTTATTTGGAGTCTTAGGGAATGCAATTGAGGAGACATAGATTCAGGTAGAACAGAAAGAATGTTTCAAAGAGGGAAAAAAAATGACAGGAGTTTAAGAAGGCCTGAACTATTTTGAAAGCATTATGATTGGTTCAGACAAGAGATAAAAGTCCATGAGTCCACAGTTGATGGATCATTAACAGTATCTTGGTGAAGATCCAGAAGCAGTTGGGCGATGTGGGCTTAGAGCTGCAGGCATCTTGAGAAGGGGGAAGTGCAGCCTGTGGTTGGCCTCGGGGCTGCATTCTGGAATGCTCTTTCTGTGGCCAGAGAGATTCCATCTTGGTAGACTTTTCTATAGTTTCCCATTAGTTAGGCACATTCTCGGTGTGGATTTCACTTAATCTCTCAATCACTCGTGGGGTAGAGAATCCCACTAGACCCTTTTTCAGATGATCCAGCTATTGATACTTAAAAGAAAATAAATTGACATGCAGGTCACTCAACTAAGGTGTGGTGGAATTATGATTTGAACTGAAACTATCTAGCTATAGAATCCCGTCTGGAGGAAAAACTTCTGCTTTTCCTAATCTCTCACTTAACCATCAATACTTCTGTAAGATCCAGTCACCAAACTCTGTAGGAATTTTTCCCCACCAGGCAATCCTCCAGTGGATTCTGCAGCAGATACCAGCTGGGTGCCCTTTAACTAATTCATTTTTGGTACTTACTACCTGGTAGTGTCAGACCCCACAGGTTGTGGGCTCAGTCCTGCTAGACCAGCTCCCACTCCCATACCTGTGGCAAGCACAAGTTGTAATTTGTTTCTGGTCAGCCAGCTGCATGCTGTTGTTCCTGGGAACCCCTCCTTGAATTATAATAATTTACTAAAAGTGGCTCCCAAAACTCAGGGAAACAGTTATAGGTTTATTATAAATGATATTATAAATTATACAGATGAAGATAGGCCCAGGGCAAGGCAGCCTGGGAAAGGGGGTGTAGCTCCCATGCCCTGCTCAGGATAGCCACCTCCCATATGAAGTTATGGGGAAGCTCCCAGACCCCTTCGTTCTGAGTTTTTATGGAAGCTTCATTACATATGCAAGATTGGCCATGGGTGATCAACTGGACCTTGGGCCCTCTCTCCTCCCTGAAGGTCCAGGGAGGTGGATTGATGGTTCCAAGTCTTGATCTTCTTGAGGTCCCCCACCCTCAGTTGATTCATTAATATACAAAAAAGACACTCAGTCCTCAGGGTATTCTGGGGATTTTAGGAACTGTATGTCAGGAAATAGGAACAAAAACCAAACATACTAAAATAACGTATTTCTAATGCCATTATCTGCTGTTGAATTAAATCCTGAAATGGAGTTTAAAGCAAACCCCACTTTAACACGTGGAAGAAATCTGTGGGTCAGGAATTCAGGCTGAGCTCAGTGGGGTAGTGGCTGAGCTCACTCAGGGGCATTTGACTTGTCCTGGGGGAGGGAGCCCAGAATGATTTTGTTTTCTATGACTTAGTGTCTTTTGGTTGATAGCTGGGAGGTGGAGCTCTGCTGGGCTATTGACAGGGGCACCTTCAAGTGGCCCCTCCAGGATGGCCAACATTTCAGGGGACTCAAGTGACTTACATGGTGACTTGGAGCTCCTGAAGATACTTGCAAGAGGCCTGGGTAGATGCTGCCAGTCTCTTCAAGCCTAGACTTGGAAAGTGGCATGGGCCACTTCTGATGTTTTTCTATTGACCCAAAGGGTCACAGAGTCCACCTAGAATCAAGGGGATAAATAGAGGCTACTCCTGCTCAAACAATGTGTGGCCATCTTGAATATACTCCAGGTCCTGGTGCTTAAATCATGAGGAGAAAAGTAAGAGGCTCTCTTTGAATTCACCAATTGTCTAATTGGTTGATTGATTGATGGGATTATTAAATGGGTGTTGAATACAACATCCAGCCTGGGCATTTCCATTTTCGTGGGAGAGGCAATAATGACACACAGCCCAGCAGGGAGCAGATGACGAGAGGCTGGGGCTAGGGAGGAGAGTAGTGAGCTGACAAGAGTGGGTGACGAGGAGGCCATTCTCGACAGGTGTGTCAGGGGTACTCATGAAGAAGCAGAGTTTTTCCTACCATAGATGAACAGAGGGGAAACAGGCCTTCTAGGAAGGAGAACTTAGGAATGGAAAAGTACTTTCTGAATCTGTGGAACAAAGAAGAGGCTAATGTGTCGGAGGGTGGTGGCAAAGGTAGGAATGCAGTCCCAGTGAGCATGGAAGTGGGCTGAAGCCGTATCACCCAAGGCCTAATGGGACAGAGCAACTCATTTCCTCCTAAGGACAACCACATGTCATTGGGTTTGGGGGAGAAACATGGCACATCTAAACATGCCTGTCCCTCCAGTGGGCTAGCCACCAAGTGCTGTGTGACTTTAGCACAGACATTAACCTCACTGGGTCTATTTCCCACCCTTCTAATGAAGGGGCTTGAATGATTTGCAATGATCTTTTCAGCATTATTATTCTCCATCTCTACACGCTCTTTCTTTCTATTTTCAGCTGGGGCTGGCCCCTTCTTTATTTTCTGACAAATAAGAGACTATCAGTCTCTTCCACTCTGGCTCCCTGGCTGAGTCTCATGGCCCCATGTGCGAACAGCAGACCTGATCAAGACATTGCATCCCACAAAGGAGCAGTGAGCAGGGGAGACGAAGAAACAGAGATGAGAAACTACAGGGCTTGCACATTCCAAAGGTTCTTAACTTGATTTAAACTTTTGACCTATAATACTTTCCAGCTGTTTTGAAGTCACACATCCCTCTTGATTAGACTCACCCTCAAAGTGATGCAAACGGAGGGGGTGCCTGGGGCCACAGTGCTGTGCCTGATTCCACAGTGCTGTGCCTGATTCCAGGGTCTGCAGTTGTTGGCTGAAGGTGGTCACTCACCCCAGGCCCTTCGCTCCTTAACAGCCCGACAGGAAGGGCTCATTTTCCCTCTCTCTCTCTCTCTGTAGACACAGACCACTGTTTTAGCACTGTTTTTACAATGTGGAGAAAGAGTGGGAGCAGGGGAAGAGCCAGTGTCCCTCCCCCTCCAAATAACATGTCCCAGGTGGTAGGAGTTAGCTGGGAACGCTGAGGGATCTGATTCCAAAGTACACAGTGAAATAAATGAAAACCAACTGGGGTGGAGTTGGGCAGAGCTGAAAGGAGAAAATTCAGCCCTGGGTTTATTTTATTTTCCTTTCTTTTTTTCTTATAAAATGTTAATCGTGGGGGTGAACGCAAGAGGCATGGGCTTTCTTAAGACCAATTCCCAAATGTGGTGGGAAATGAACAGAATCCAGGAAGCAGCTGTCCCCATTCCTGGGGGATGGGGGGTGGATTCTGCATGCTGGAAGGGAATGGTAACCTCTCTGTTTATCAAAGGCCTGGGGTCTAGGTGTCTGTGGATACACGAGTTCCATGTTGGGCTTACATCCCCTAAGTTTCTCGTGATTTCTTGCGAAACAGGGCTATTTTTTCTGACATCTTTCTTTTTGTCATTGTGCCCTCTGGGACTTCCTATGTATCCAGTTCTGTCCTAGGTATTTATTCATAAGTCAGATTCTTCCTGAAGACAAAGATCCAGAGAATACTCAAGTGTTGCATTCGACCCTGGTACTCCAGAGAAAGTCCCTAGCAAGGAGAATTGGCAATTTCATGAGGCTATGGGTGTGACACTAACCACTGGGAGGGGAACTTGGACTCAGCCCGACTGGGCATGGCATCTTGGACATCTGCCAATCTCCTCACTATTCTACCTACTGGATTTCTATGATGGATGGGGTTCCTCCCTCCCTCCCTCCCTCCCTCTCCCTCCCTCCCTCCCTTCCTTCCTTCCTAATCCATTTGGATGTAACACATCTTGTCAGCCCATTCTTTGTGCCAGTGTGTACATATTTACTCTGTGGTTCATTTTGATAAAATATTTGATGAGTTGACCAGAGGAACTTCAGTAGAGAAATTAAATTAAAGATAGACATTTAAGAGAGGAGAAAATAACATGACAACTTTGATTATTTCAGCCACTTCAGGTCCAGGGCTTTGGGAAGAGATGACATTTCAAGTTTCTAGCTAATTTCTTCATTTAGATTTTTTTTTTTTAAATTACATTGCGTCTGGGAGGAAGACGTTGCCCACCGAACATGCAGGAGCTACTCGGGGCTTCACTGCCTCACTCGTTCACTAGATGGGCTGGTGCAGACCAGCTGCAGTGCACAGAGTCAGCTGGGCAGAGCAGGTCCTCCACGGGTCCTGTTAAGTGCCCACTATCTTTGTGAATTCATCTGGGACAAACAAGCAAGCCCCTGAGAGCAGAAGGAGTAGGGGGTTGTTTGAAACAGGAGTTATTGCTGGAGGTGAAGTGTGTGCAGCGGATTTGGAGAGATTCATGGAGCCAGACGGTGCCTTGTAGATCATCTTGCTCATCTTGTGGGTTGAAAACTTGTTTGAAGAAATAAAATACTTTCCTCAGCACAATGTTATGCAGAGCCAAATATGCACTGTGGGTAATAGCGGAATTATGGTGGTTGCTTTCTGAAATCTTTGGGAATTGACAAACATTGATCTTGACTCTGTTCTTTCTTCTCTCTCCCGCCCTCTCTTCCTTCTTCTGTTTTCTTTCCCCCCACCCCCCACCCCCCACGCTTTAGAATTGGAAACCGAGGACTAGAACAGGCAAAATGTCCATGGCAGATCTTGCTCCAAGGCAGTCGACTGAATAATCTTTCTCTGAAACCACTACTGTGTTTATTTAAATCCCTGAAGTTCCCATTAGAGGGGTCTCCAAAGGAAATTGTTTGAAATTCCCTGGGGCAGCACTGTTGGTGGATGGATACACACATTTGCCAAACTCAGTGAATGTTTCTGTTTCATCCAGCGTGTTGACACTGATCATAAATTCAAAGCAGGACAACAATGACAATGACAAGTGTGTGAACTCTGGGCCAGACACTGGATATTTTCATGCATTATTTCATTTTTTCTTCACAAGAACCCTGCAAGGATTGTATTTCTCTCTCTACAGATGTGAAAAATTAGAACGAGAGGTTAAACTTTTTGTATCGACTAGTGCACTAGAGTCCAGGTAAAGGTCTTAGAACAAAGAGACCCTAGCATATCAGGGCTTATCCCAGGCTTGGTGGTGACCACTTACAATCCCAGCTACTCGGGAGACTGAGGCAGGAGGATGGCAAGCTCAAGGCTAACCTGGGCAACTAAGTAAGAGGCTTTCTTAAAACAAAATTAAAGAAAAAAAAGAGGGGGAAAAAGGTTAGGGTTATAACATGGTGTAAAGTACCCTTGAGTGGTATCCCCCAACACTGGAAAAACAAAAGCAAAGAAACAAACAAAAAAATCAATGACTTAAAAACAGTAGAAGTTTACTTCTCTATCCAAGGGAAGTTGATCCAGGACAGCTAGGGTAAGTGGTCCTAACAGGTGGCTTCCATGCCTGCATTTAGAGTGGTTTATTTAGTTCATATTATCACCCAATGTGCAGAGATGCCAGGGAGCCAGAAATGCTGGAGCTAAGATGTGAACCAAGGTTTATGCAATTTTAAAATTCAATGCTCACTAACCACTGAACCAAGTTGCCTGGTCAATCCTACCCCTACTCACCGAAGGACAAAGGTAATAATAATAAACTGCCTTAACTGCCATCATCACCGTGGTAGCCAGCTGCCAGGATGGCTTCCAGCAATTCTCACCTCCTGGTCATCTACCCTTCTTCCCACTCCCTCCCATGCTGAATAGGGCTAATGTGTGGATATTATGGAGTTGATAGTGACTTTGAGGAGGCTAAGTTCCAAAAGACATTGGATTTTCTGCTTAGCTTTCTCAGATCACTAGTTGGGAGCAGACCAGTTACCATGTTGTGAGGACAGTACAGACACCCATGGGGATGTCCCCATAGTGGGGAATCAATTTTATGTATATATATAATGTAGGTTCTAAAAACGCTATGCTGCCTTTTATGTGAAGGTTTGTAGCCACTTCTTTGACTTCGTAACAGGCTTTAAAAACTACTCTGTATAAATAAAAGATAAATCTCCTAAGGGCCAGGGATCATGCTGGTTTAGGGGCTTTTATAAACAGTTGGCATCTCCTCATTCTTAAAAATCAGGCCTGAAATCTCATCCAAACAAACATTCCCTAGGGACCCCTGGAGCTGGGAAGGTTTTTTTTTGTTGTTTGTTTGTTTTGTTTTATTTTTGTTTTGTTCATTTTCTGATCACATTTTCTCTTGATGCATTTAGAAGCGGAGCAAGGCCACCAATCTGCCCATCTCAGGCCTGTCTGCTCTCTGGCCTGTGTGTCCCCACTTACTCATGAATCCATGGTTTCTAAAGCCAGCTCATCTCCACACAAGCTCCAGCCTAGCAGGTAACCTCATGTAAATGTACGCAAGATGCATCTCATCTGAATTTCTTCTGATGCACTTGATTTAGAGCCTCTTTAGAGGGGAATTGGAACACATTCTGCATCCTTTTAAAAACCTACACGTTGTTTTCAATCTTCAGGCCCTGGGAGGTTTGGGGAGTTGGTGTATGTTGCATAGGATCGAGTTTTGGTTCAACAAAGAAAGAAGTTGGAATGTTTTGGGCATGATTGTGGCTTAACAAAGGAAAAAACAAAGTATTTTGTAATGGTCCTTCTTGTTTCTTTCCCTCAAGTGCCTCTGTGTTCCCATCTCAACAGAGTGGACTCGAGTTTAGACCAAGCAGCATTTCCCCTCTTCACCAATGTAAAAGATTGCTGCAGTTTTATATTAAGTAAAAACAAAGGGAAGTTTTTCTTTTGCTGCTTGTTCATAGGGACATTAATTGAATCACATGGGATGGTAAGCATGTGGTAACGGTGATAGTTATGCATCAGTGCCTCATCAGAGAAGAGGGATGCAAATTTTATCCTCCCCTCTTCTCCCCCCAGTCTACATAGAGCCTCTCAAAAGAGAGGTATTAATATCTTGATTATAAACAATTTTCATACTTACTCAAATTTAAGACTGTATTGATCCACACCATTGATTGAATAACACTGTGGGATTTTCTGTTTTGTTTTGACTTGTTTATTTTTTGGGGAAGAAATATTAACTATGTTGAATTTCTGCATCAAGTATAAGATGCATCCAGTTTTCCAAAACCTAAACAAAAATGCAAACTAAATCTTTGTGGTATATAATTTACCAAGGAGGTTTGGTAAATTCTGTGAGAGGCAGGAGCTCCTTGTTTCCAAAAGTGAGCAGGCAGAACTGTGAATGAAGGTTCATGCCTGGGGAAAAGGGCTTCTCCATGTCTGCTTCCGACACAGGACATAAACATCTTCCAGGAAAGGGCTGACATCGTGTCCATGCTGTGTCTCCCGCGAGTCTCAGCTCCTGGTTTGATGCCTAGCACCCAGAATAACTTGATAACTATTCATTGAATATTGGGAAGACCTCTCTGGTCCCTGCCACTTCCTACTTATGTCCTCTGTCCCCATCTCACGAAACTGTTGCAAGCATTGAGTGAGATTATGGCCCTAAAATTCTCAACGCAACTTACGTTCTCAGTAAGCAGATGCCAGCTTCTTCTATATTCTTTGCATACTCAGGATCCCTCAGCAGAAATTCAATGTTGCATCCAAACTCCCCAGGGCCTTACTGAGGATATACTCTTTCTGTGAGAAAATGAGTTTATTGACTTTTCTGCCCCTGAAAAGCACAAGATACAGCTATTGGTGCAGGCACATGAGTTGGAGCTGGCTGAGCCTTACTCCATTAGGCTGGGAGGGCAGGGGAAGCAGCAGGCTCTGCAGTAGGGGACTTCTTCAGCTTCCTCCCCCAGGCCATTGATTCTTCACAATGGGGCAAGAGCGGATTTTCCATGCCATAGATACACTTATCTCACCTACCCCCGGATGAAGCCCAGGTCCCGGGTATGATAACTCAAGGGTGGTCCTCTGGCCCAGTTCTCACACTGTTCCTGTCACGTGCTGGCCTGTACGAGGCACATGATCCATTCACATGGGTGATATGAAGAAAGAACTTTCCCTTCCGAGGACACAGCTTACCCATTTTTCTCGTGGATGTTCTTCAGATCCAGCCTCCTCTGAGCCCCTACCTGTGTAATGTCCCCTCTGCCATGATCATTTTCTTCCGACTGGAGTGGCGTCCATTTCCACCCTTCACCTCTGACCGCTGCCTGGTGAGGCTCATGAGTCGCCACCTTCTTCCTGAAGCTAGCAGATCAGTCTTTTCAGAGTGAAAATTGCATTAGCAGCTTTGATTTGACTTAAATTCATGCAAACAGAGATAAACTTTGTATGCTTTGCTGGAGGTGAGGGTCCTTTCCAAAACACCACTGAAGAATTTAAAGCTGGGATGACAACCTCAGCCTTTTGTGTTAGATCATGCAGGCAGATTGTGCAAGGGAGAAATGGTTTAAAAAGTGAGTTTGATCTGCTGGCACTCAGAAGCACTCCTTGTTTTTCCTCTAATGTTTGCTCCCCAGCTTCAGGGAGAAGCCAGAGTTCTTCCCTCTCTCACTCCTTCCTTTCCTTCTTCCCTCCCTCCCTCCCTCCCTTCCTTCCTTCCTTCCTTCCTTCCTTCCTTCCTTCCTTCCTTCCTTCCTTCCTTCTTTCCTTCCTTCCTTCCTTCCCTCCTTCCTCCCTTCCTTCTTTCTTTTCCTCTTTCCCTCCATCGTCTCTTTGCAAAATAGATTTGCTCTGGTTTTGGCTCCCACCAGACAGTTCTGGATCCTGGACTCTAGCAATGCCACCTCATTCCTTTGCCCCTGAAATCTGAGGAAGTTTGCAGCTTCCTGATGCCTTGAATCTCTACGTCATCTCTCTGATTTAGATTCTGAGCTCTTTCAGCACTGCTGTAACCAAATTTCTGTATTCAGTTCATCCTATTTAAATACTTCGGTGGTTTCTATTATTCTATTTGGACTCTGTCTGAGAGAGCGGACTATTGATGTTGTACATGTAACAGATGTGAAGGCTTCAGGAAGGATGTTGTCACAAGGTTGAAGAAGAAGAGAAAGTCTGGAGATACCCTCCATCAAAATCCTACCTTAAGTTGCAATTCTTAGCCTCCTTTGCTTAACATGTATTCTTTGCCATTTAAAGGTGCCAGTATTTGGAATAATGTCCATTAGGTTTTGAATATTACTGTTTTTTTTTTTTGAAGACCCTTGGTAGCATGTCACTCAACCTATAGAGACAGATATGTGGTCAGAGATGAAGGCTTGGATTTATCCCCAACTTTCATATTCCTATGAAATGATACACATGAGGAAACAAAAGTCAAATTCGGAATTGAGAGGTAGAAAGAGCACGAACTTAGGAGTCAATAGACTGTGTCTTTTCATTCTGTTGTTTGTTTTGGCGAGGTTTCTAACTAACTGGCTATGTAATCTTGGATGAGTTACTTTCCTTATATGACATTCACTTTCTCCTCTTAAAAAATATGCTCTCAAAGTGTCTTCAAGTCCTCGCCCAAATTCACCACCTTCTCACCATTCTGAGAGCCTCTGGGATTCACCCCATTCACTTGTTAAGCCCTTATACTCCCCATGCCCGACCCATGATATTAAAGCCTGCATCAATGTTAATAACCTTGATTCTCTTTGAAAAGCTGTGAGAGTACAGATGGATTTTGCAGGCCCCATCTGAGCTTTGCACCCAGCAACTCAAATATCACACATTAAATGTCCTTGGCACTCAGTGTAGACAGAAGCCTCTGCCAGACATTGCAGAGAGGGCTCATTTGTTCACCATGAAGCGGTTCAAAGTCAGGCCCTCTGTTTTTGAAATGAATCAACTTGCCTCTCACCGTCTGTTTTTGAGGACCTGTAACAATGCACCCTTTTATTTCCGTTTGCAGCCTAGTCTGTTCTCAGAAATATGCACTGAAAACCAGGAAAGGAATGCCTTCCTTTGACTAGTTATCCTAAGATCCCACTAGCCATTTCTTTATATTTTTTCATTTTTTCTTTATTTGCAGTTATCATTCTCTTTTCAGAAATATCTTTATTTCTAAAAAATATTTCTCTTCCTCTAAGAGATAGGCCAGAGTACACTTATTCCTAGATGGACTCTAGGTAGGGTACATACTGGAGATGGCACCTCCTATTTGATTCAGAAAAATCTTCCTAGAGCTTTAGTAGTACCCTTGCTATACAACTTTCATTGTGGCTTTTATTCAGATGTTGATGGAAATTTACCAACCCATAAAATAAATGTGTATTCTGTGGCAGATATTTTGCTTATCTTTAGGTTTTCTGAGATTAAAGATATGTGACACTTTTTCAGTTGAGGAGTTCAACTCTGATAGGAGAAACAGAACTGGAAACAATCACTAATCACAATGGTGCAATGAACATTCTAATATTGCTGGATTTACAATATTGGGTAACTGTGACTCATGTCTTGTCTTCATCCTTTAGAGCCAAAGAGTGCCTCCTCATGGTCACTCACAGAATTGCAAGTAGAGAGACCAATGAGTGAGTTGTAAAAATTTAAGACTAGGATTAAACCTAAACTTTCCAAATTTTTTACACAAAAGACTTATTTCACTTATTTCTGAAAGTGGGTGTTTATGTGCCTGTATGTCTGAAACAGAAGTTCCGAATATTTTCAAAAATAACCTGTCAATTCAAAGGTATGTCTCAAAAGTCATAAGAATCATGCATATTTCTCTCTATGGAATTAGCCTTGGGGAACTGTACATACACTCAAAGGTGTAAAGATGTTAATTACAGTGTTATTTGTAGTATCAAAAGGAGAAAATATCATCTAATTATAAATATGAATTATGATAAATCAATGTGATAGAATGTCATGAAGCAATGATACATAAAAGGATTTAATGGCAGAGAGATAAACTGGTGATACAGAGGTTGGTAAGACAGCAGGTAATGAAATTCTGTCAGCAATGAGACTAAATTGAAACTATATGTATCATTTATGCTCTGTAGTGGTGGATATAGATACATGTACATATGTATATTGAAAAATATAGAAGAATGTACACTTCTATTTGACACTGATCATTTCTTGGTTGGGCTTTCTCTGGTAAGTTTTACATTATTTTGTGTATAGATTTTTCAAAGTAGTGGATTGCTTAAAAATCAGAGAGCATATTAATTTTTAAAAAATTGGTCTGACTTCTGGATATACTGCAGGAATATAAGTGATAAAAGAAATTTCAAGAGTACACACCTCAGAAGTCCCTTGAAAGAGTTCTCACCTTGACATTATTTGGGGTCATTTACAAAATGTACATATATGTAGGTAAGGCTGAAAGTGGTTTTGATGAAAGAATCTCCTTGGATGACATGGGGTGGTTGGTTAGGTTGGACAGATAGTCTAGGATCAGACTTAACCAAATGAAAACCATGGGACAGAAGCTTTATGTCAATACTTCCACCTTATTCATCTGCTTGGGAAGGTAATTCTGTCACAATTATTAGGTTATTAGAATAATTTTGAAGCAAGACCACAGGAAGTTTCTCTGACCCAGTCCTCAAGACTTCAGTTCTGCTTTTCTGAATTAGGATCATGAACATTGGACAGCTATCTACTTGTATTATCCATGGTGCAGGTTCTATATTAGGGGCATAGGATGATAATATACTTTCTTCCTGAGATTAGCAGTGTCCCAGGATCTATTTTCTAGAGGAACAAATTGGGTCATTCTTGCTGAAAATGGCTTAAGGAAATTAAATGCTGTTTGAGTTACTCTGTGGCATAGGGTAAGCATTGGTGGGAAACCTACTCAGTTTTCTCCCTTTTTGTTTATCCTTCTGCTCTCAGTGAGCTCAGGCACATCACTGGTGACAGTAATTTCAAGTTCATCATTTTCATATTCCAATCTTTCTCTTGCTACAAGTCTGAGAAGGGCCAATTCCTGAGTATACATCTCAGTGGACAGTGAGGCCAGATTTCTCTGTTATTCCTACTACAGCTTATTGTGCCACCTGGAGCAAGTTTTTATTCCTCTCTGGACTAAAGTTGTCTAATTTATAAACCAGTGACATAGGCATGATAATCCCAAAATTCTACTACAGAATTCCTCAACCTATTGGCATTTGGGGCTGGATACTTCAGATCTCAGTTTTGTGGGGAGTTTCCTGTACTTTGTAGGGTGTTTTCCAGCCACCCTGGCCTCTACCCACAATCCAGGAGTAGCACCTTCCCCTACACTTGTGATAATCACAAATGTGTAAATATTCCCAGAATGACAAAGAAGGCCACCAGAGGAGAACCACTTTCCCAGTACATTTGGCCCTTCTTTTATGGCAGGGACATGCATTGCCTGGATACATGCTGGCAGTTAATACTAGAATAACCACGATGCCGAGATCCAGTTCAGTTGAGAGCTCTCCTCCCAGCACACAGCACACACACATGTTTAGAGGCCTGGTTCGCCTCTGGCAGATTTCAAACATGCTACAAGGGTGGATTTTCTTCTCATGTATCTTTACATGGCCTTGGAGAATCAAAGCTGGCAGCTGGCCACCACCAGGGGAGTCAGGGCACCAGGCCGTGTTCTGCTTCATGGCCCCTGAGGACTCTTGGGGATTTTTGGCTTGGCTTAGAATCCACAGAGGGGAGGCCAGTGGGAGGCAGGAGGAGGGCAGCAATGAGAGATCAGAGCAGGGTCAGGAATTTCCTTAGCTGCATTGGAAACAGATGCCTTGTGGAGGTGGAGGGCTGGGGCCCTGCTCCAGACCAATATCCTTGGCAGCTTCTCCTTCCCACATCTCTCAACCTCTCCTCATCTCCTGTCGCCCTCATGCATCACCAGACTATTGGGAGGAGGGCTCTGGTTAAGGCAAGCTGGCGTCATTGAAACTTAGGGATGAAATCTGCTCTCATGAGGACATGAACATGTGTGGTAGGACTGTGTACACATGTAACCATATTTTGGTGTGGTTGAAGAACATTTAGGTAGGAAGGGTCTTTTGTGGTCCATGTTTAACTCTTCATCTTAAAGATGGAAAACTGAGATCTGAATCAAATGAGCTCAGGAATCCATATCAGCTGATTCCCCAGACTCATTCAAAACCTCCCTGCCATCAAGTTCTCTTTTAAGATGCAAACGCATTAAGATATAACTGGAGGGCTGGGGTTGTGGCTCAGCGGTAGAGCACTCGCCTAGTGCAGGTGAGGCACTGGGTTTGATCCTCAGACCCACGTAAAAATAAAAATAAAGGTATTGTGTCTACCTACAACTAAAAAAAATTAAAAAAAAAGATATAACTGGACATGTGACATCTCCAACCTGTGCTTGTGGCATATGTCACTAATTGATCATGGACCTCCTTCCTACTGGTTCTTAGTACTGCCCTATCCTATCAGTGCATCAGGTAGATAAGACCAATCAATCAGAGGTGACATGTATTGCCACTACTGGCAGCAGCTTGGTCTGTCAGAGTCTTTCTAGAGAAGGAGGAGAATTTTGGTGAGTACTTTGGAGTAGTAGGTGAGGCTACCAGTAGTCCCTGCTAACTTAGACTCTTATGAGAAAGGGGCAAAAGAAGTGTGTCACTAGTATAGGCTATTCCTGGGCTTCTCAAACTTTTCTTTATAAATTACCTGGGGGATCTTTCTAAAATGCAGTGGGTCTCTCTCTGGAGAGAACCAAGATTCTTGGTTCTCACAAAGCCCCAGGTGATGCTGATGTGGCTTCTCTGGGGACCATCCATTGAGTTTCAGGCTGTTCATCCAACAGAAAATTTCACCTGGGAAACTATGGTTTCAAAAAGATGCAGGAAAGAGAGTCAGGTCTATCTTACCATCAGTTTTGTGAGTTGCTTGGTGTGAGGCCTTGTGTGCTATCCTCTTGTTTTTTGTTTGTTTTTTGGTTCATTTGCTAGCCTCCACTTCTGCATCAATCTTGCATCCACCAACCTGATTAATGTTGGGCATCTCAGAACTGATGTCCACCCCAGGTGTGTTGTACTCAAGCCCCGACAACAAGGAAGAACTATTATTTGCCTTTATGTTTCTGATCCTTCTGGGACATTCTTAGAGAACCTGCTCAAGGTCACATTGCTCTGAGAACTGAACTATAAGCAAGGACACTAGCTTGGGCGAGGAGACCTCATTTATTTATCAAAATTCTGTCTTTAGAGAGAAAACTAGTAGGTATTATGCAGCCTGTCACGGCTTATGAGAGAAGTGTGTGGCCTCAGTTATTGTAAATAACCTCTGGTTTGAGAGAAAGTTTTAAAATCCAACACAAATAACTGAAAGCAGAAGGATGGGGAAGGGGCTTTTCCTTTATTTTTCCCATGTAATTGAGATATTTCGCCTTACTCCAGCAAAATTATACTGTCAAATGGAAGATGCTTCGAGTAATTAGTATTGTAATTAGTCAAGCTTTTCTGCTCCCTGTTGTCCTCAACTAAAATACCATCCTTGTATCCAATGCCCTCGGCAGCACAGGGCAACACTTAGCAAGGAAAACTTTAGTTTATTCCTTTAGTGAACAAAGAAAAAGAAAGTGCATAAAGGGTCTTTCAGGGCTGCCTGAGGAAGTCTTCTTCTATGGTGTTGGTTAACAAACAGAAATCAGATTGGAGAAAGATGGCCTCAGGGTGTATGTGACTTGCACGGATGCCACTGTTGTTATTGGTATTAGTATCAGGAGCAAAATTCCTCCCATCTTGGTTCTTTCCACAGTGTCCATGGATCAGCTCACCCACATCTTTGGATGCAGATGGGGCTGAAGGACCAAGGTACCATTTACTGAGTGTAATGGTCAATTTGAACTGTCAACTGATTGGATTAAGAGATGTCAGGGATTGAGCCGGGCGCGGTGGCTCAAGCCTGTAATCCCAGCACTCAGGGAGGCTGAGACAGGAGAATCGCGAGTTCAAAAGCCAGCCTCAGCAATGGCGAGGCGCTAAGCAACTCAGTGAGACCCTGTCTCTACATAAAATACAAAATAGGGCTGGGGATGTGGCTCAGTGGTAGAGTGCCCCTGAGTTCAATCCCCGGTACCAA
>PVHX01018220.1:0-37417 GCA_004024805.1 Geosciurus inauris | reverse complement strand
GACAGGGGGTTGGGAGTTTACCCCAGGCCCTTTTCACAGGCTTGTTATAATTCAGGTGATATTACAGTGACCTCTACTCTTGGCCATGTTGTCTCTTCTCAAAGCCAGAACCTCTACCTATCTGCCTTGTAGCCACCAGAACTGGACAGATTCTAGTATACCCAGGGCCAGGCACATGGTCATTCTGTGGCTTAATGGCCACCCAGGGAACAACAGGTGAGAGGTTCTAGGGACAAGCAGCTACATCACAACTGCTCACAAGTCCCAAAACTGTCACCAGGGGCAGTCTTTCCTCAGTGTTATCTGTAGAATGACACTGACTGCAGCACTTGCCTGGGCAGATGTGCACCTTGTCCAGATGTGATAAGCACAGTGAGGAGCCCTGACAAACTACAGGCAACGTATCAGCCAAGAGGCCAAGTTCCACTGTCTCCTTCCCTGAAGTAATTGAAGCTTTGTTCCCACAGGAGGACCCACAGTGCCCTGGTGAGAAGTGCACTAGGAGGCTGGCTGGGGCCATGTGTCCCACGATTGTCTGTAGTGCCTCCTGCAGGTGAGGTATGTGCCTGGTAAATGCACAGAGGAGGTACTGTGCCAAAGGAGCCATAGAGGTCCTTTATAAGGATAGCCCTTGCCATGTGGGGACACTTGACAGGGTTCTTGGCAGGGATGCTCAGCCATGGAGGAGAGGGACCAGCTACCTACATGGGGAATTTTAACAGGCACATCCCTCTACAGTTTTCAGGGCAATGCCATTCATGCCACTAAACTGAGACAATGCAAGCATAAACTCAAATGCTGACGGTTCAGAGCTATCTAGGAGCCACCTTCCTGAATACATGACATGTATGGATCCACGGTTCAGAGGTGTGTGACATGCAGACTCCAGCAAGTGTCCAGGTGCCAAGAACAAGGCATTAGCACACAGACAGTCCTCAATAAATGCCGGCTCCATTGTTATTAAATTCTATCATTATCATGAGCACATACTCACTAAATGATAATGAGGCTACACTATTAATCACTTAATAAAAATGAGAAGTTTAACATTTCCCATCTACCAGTTTTACTTACATAAAGATTCACTAAGTAAGAAATAAAACCAAATCCTGGGCACAATGGCACACACCTGTAACACCAGCTACTTGGGAGGTTGAGGCAGGAGAATCACAAATGAGAGGTCAACCTGGGCAACTTTGAGAGATCCTGTTTCAAAACAATAAATAAAAAGGCCTGGGGATATAGCCCAGTGGTAGAGTAACCTGGGTTTAATTCCCCATATCCCCTTCCCACCACAGCCATAAGGCTGAAAGCAAAAGAAAAAAGTTGAGAACATATTATTCCTGAAACATATTACTGGATAAAATGCATTTATGTGCCTTCATACTCTAGCCAGTTTTTGAAGGTACACAGGTTGTTCTATGTATACAGAACATCTTAATTTTGGGGTCTAGATGTTCTAGGCTCAAAAAACGACAAAGATACATTCTTTTAAAACAGGTAATATTTCTTAGAATAAGTGGATAATACAAGGCAATGGCCCAAAGTGGGCTAGAAAGCATTAGGTCTACTTCTGGCAGGGAAATAAAGCAGACAAGTCTAAATACTGATAACCAGCACAGGTCCTTTTAATGAATCTTTAATGGTATTTTATTAAAGAATGAGGAGCAAGAGAGAACGTGATAAGCCCCTCCTGCCATAAAAAGAGGCAGCATGTTAGCTGGGCGCGGTGGCACACGCCTATAATCCCAGCACTTTGGGAATTGCGAGTTCAAAGCCAGCCTCAGCAATGGCTTTTGGGGAGAAAAAAAAGAGGCAGCATGTTTCTGGTTGGCTTCATGCTACACTGTCTGTGCAACACCATGTGATGGAAGGCCATGACAGTCCCTACAGTAAAGTCGGCTGTGGCATATGTCCACATTTCCCACTCCCCTAGGGCCTCAGACAGACAATCAGGAAGATTCCCTGAGCACTGGGCACGCATAGGCCACTCTCCTCTCTTTCAATGCCCAGAGCTTGCCTGCAGGCTGGACCTTGGGCCTGAGAATACCACTGATAGACACTGCATCTTTTAGCAACTTGTCCTGGAACAATATTCCATGCCCGCATTTATTTCCCTGCATGTTCCACTTAAAATGCATGGAAGAGCCTGGGTTGTCACCTGAGTCTGTGGAGACCCCTTTGCACAGCCCATTGGCAGGCACAGCAGGTGCAATGAACCCCATGTCAGAGGTTAAGAACTGAGTAACCAATGGGTCATGTCTCCAAGTTACATAGCAGCAGAGGCTGTGTGAGAACCTCAGCCTCTCAGTCTGTGGGCAACTTCTGCTACATCATGTGGACATTATGAGATATCCATGGTAGAAGCACCCAGAGCAACAATGAACAATGAGAAAGCAGGAAATGATAGCAAATATAGCGAATAATTCTTAGAGAGGTACAGATTAAAGCAATAGTGAATTCATTTTTATACTATTAAGAAAACCAAAGCTGGATATGGTGGTGCATGCCTGTAATCCCAGCACTTTGGGAGGCTGAGACAGGAGAATTGTGAGTTCAAAGCCAGCCTCAGCAACGGCGAGGCGCTAAGCAACTCAGTGATACCCTGTCTCTACATAAAACACAAAAAATAGGGCTGGGGATGTGGCTCAGTGGTCTAGTACCCTTGAGTTCAATCCTTGGCACCAAAAAAGGAAAAAGAAAATCCATCCATTTGGAGGCTTCAAGAAGAGAGAAGCACTCATGAGCTACTAGTGGGCAACTGGCAATAGAGAAGTATACTGTTCCATAGTATTCCAAACCTAAGAATTCATCTCTATGAAATTATTTTTAAAATAAGGAAACATATGAAAAAAGCTGTGCATAACACTGTTCATTAGTAACAATGGGCAACTGGACTTCCCCACACTCACCTCCAGGCATCATTAATGGCAGCATTTAATTCTTTTTTTTTTTTTAATATTTTTTTTAAGTTGTCAATGGACCTATTTATTTATATGTGGTGCTGAGAATCGAACCCAGTGCCTCACACATGCTAGGCAAGCGCTCTAACACTGAGCCACAACCCCAGCCCAGCATTTAATTCTTTTATGGTACTTTACCTCTGACATGCAGACGCTATGTGCCTAGAACATAAGCCCCAGAACCTGGGTAAGTACCTGCTTCATGTAGGCATAGCACATGGTCTCTGCGACACGTTTGCCTTCGTCGTAGCAGGCCCGGGGTCCTATTGGATTCACGTGGCCCCAGTAATCCTCACTTTGAGGGTGGACTTCAGGATCTACAGGTCAGGGAAAAATGAGATTGTGTTTTCATCTTTTCTTTTTAACCAGTTCATCTGCACTAGGAACAGAGCATCTTTGTGATGCAAAAATCTACGAATGGAGAGAAATATCAAAGAGGGAAGGAAACTCAGAGTTCTATATACCATTCTCCTAATTCTCCAGTTGGAACTGGTGTTCTTACTACTGATATTAAGTAATGATAGCATTTTATTTTTTTGGTATGAGGAATTTAACCCAGGGGCACTTTACCACTGAGTTATTCCCCACCCTCTTTTGAGATGGGATCTAAGTTGCTCAGGGCCTTGCTAAGTTGCTGAGGCTGGCTTTGAACTTGTGATCCTCCTGCCTCAGCCTCTCAAGTCACTGGGATTACAGGTGTGCACCACTGTGCCTGGCTAATGATAGCATTTTAGAGGACAAAAAAATAAAACATCAAAGTCTCTCAAATCTCCTTTCTCTTTCATAAATTGTTCTTAACTTTCAGATTGTTACACAAGCTATCATGTGTATGTGTGTTAATGATGATGCACTAATGTAAAATGAAAAGGAAATCAGTACAGTGGAGTATCAGGAAGAGGGGGAAGGAAAGGCACTGGGGAAGGAGATTGATCAAATTATGTGCATAACGAATCCCACTATTATGTATAACTATAAGGTACCAATAAAAAACAAACAAACAGCATCTCTGGAACATGACGACTTTTACATGTGCTATCACCAGAACAAATCTGAGTGAGACCCGTAATGAGACAAGCTGGAGGCCCTCTGTGGGGTAAAAAGAGGGGCACAGTGTCCACCAGCAAATCAAATTCCCAATTCCTGTTTCTCTAATGTGTAAATCAATCATACTTTAAGATCTACCAGAGAAACAGACAATATAAAGAAACCAAGTAACAAATTCCTTTTTAAGTATAAGTAAGTGTATTTCTGGAATGTGAATGATTACTCAGTTTATCAAGTACATCAAGAACTTTATACTCTGAGTACAATCAGGGTAGAAAATACATAAATCTTTTTCAAGAAATCTGGACAAAAAGATACAGGGACTCTGTTATTAATTCATATCTTGCTGATCTTGCCCCTGAAATTTGACTTCAGGCTCTTCAGGATGAGGATCAAGCTCTGGGAGGGGAACATGCAGACACCTGGCAAGGTCTCTGTCTGGGGCTGCGGCTTACTGTTCCCTTAAGAAGAGGTGAGGCTTTCACTGCACAGGGGTAGAAAAGATTGACGCAAAGACTCCCAGAGAGGAAAACCAGAGACTTACATTCACAGACAACTGATACTAGAGCTTTTTCCAGGGATTTTTGACAAGGGCTGGGCAAGCCAGACAACAAATGAGACGGTCATAAATTTCTGGCAAAGGAGGAGAAAGAGAGGGCTGGGCTTACCCATTCAGCCATCCACTGGCACCGTCTGGGCTGAAATACCCAAGGCGCCAAGATTCTGAAAAGTCCCCTCACAACATCACTTTGGAGAAAAACTTGGACAAACCCAAAATAAGGCCTGGTCAAAAATGATTTCTAATTGCTTCCCACCTTATTGGTATTTTGCAAGTTTAATGGACTAAGCAAATGCTCCACAAAATGTAAGTGTTCAGTTATCAAATGTCAGAGTAGAGCAACTGGCAAATTAATTGCAAGAATTACACCCTAAAGTTATTTAAGAACCTAAAGGACACCAGCTTTTATCAAAAATGCAGATAATAAATGGGGCAGGCGAGGATGAAGGAAAAAAGATATCACTCCACTTTTTGGACAGAAACAGAGGTGAGGAGATTCATACTCTGCTCAAGTTGCCCAGGACTTCAAAGATGATGATATGTTACATTTTCATGGGGTTATAAAGATTATAACTCATTGGGCAGAATTTCTGTGCATTTTTTTTTTCATTTGCTTCTCTTACATTAAAACAAAGTGTCTCTTCCAATTTTATCCTTTTGCTTCCTCATTTCTCTCATCCTGAACAATTATGCAAAACAGTGGGGGGGAAAAAGCCAAGGTCTGGCTTCCACTGCATCGACTAAGCAGTTCTCCCAAACCTTGCACCCAGTTAGTTTTGGGCTGAATAGAAGCCAACATAGATTGAAAACACAATCCTCCTCCTACCACCAACATGAATTTCCAGGCATTGGTGGGCGTGGGAGGGATGCTGAAGGCTGCAGGCTGTTAAATCAGGCTCTGGAGTTTTCTGACACTATCCACTTAAGGTTCTTCCAGAGATTGTTCTGTAACAGTTAAGGTAATCAACACATGCCTCATCACCCAGCAAGCTCTAAAGGCCAACTTGTGGATTGCTGGTGGAGCAGGCACACAGCATGCATTGCTCATAGTGAAGAATAACATGTGCCAGCTGAACAGGCCAACCAATCCCCATGGAATGCAATTTGTTATACTTTAAGAGTAGAATGGAAAAAAACACTTATGTGGAATCATAAACAGTGGACCTTTATTGGCAGGTGACATGATCCAGTCCTCCAAGGATATATAGTAAGAGAGTTATCTCACTCAGAGGACAAGCCGGGTGATCCCAGAGGCTGGGATGGAAAGCCTCTGGGCCATCACACACAGCAAGAGCATGAACAGGTGACATCTTCTCAGAATGGGATCCTGGACTTGATTCCTTCTTCATGCAGGACAGGAGGCAAACAGCACAAAGGGGTTAGTGGAAGCAACTGTGGCGAGGGCTCCACCTACTCACCTCCATACACCTCTGAGGTTGAGGCCAGGAGCAGACGGGCACCAACGCGTTTTGCCAACCCTGCAAAAAGCAGAGACATGTTCAGAGAAACTGTCTACTTTCATGGACAGGCACACTTTATGTGGCTAATTTAAGCATGTTTTAATACGAAAGCTATCTGATGATCCAACAAATTATCCACTCTGATTGCATATGCTTTTAACCAAACAAAAGCAGTAAGAGAAATCACAAATGTATTCTTAGAAAAACAGTATTAGTTGAATTCTTAAGAATTTTAAGGAAGACTAGATGCAGACTGTTGGTTTGCTAAGGTGTGATTTCAGGAATTATTTTGCCTTATAATATTGCCCCATATTTTCTGTCCTCACCCTGGTAGGCAGAAGGCAAGGTCCTTCTCAACTTAACCTCTAAAATGGCCCCTGCTGCCCAGGAAGCACTTCCAGGAGGGAGCCATGAGGTGAGGTGTGCAGGCAGGACCCAGGGGCAGTGTGGAGGCTGGGGAGGCTGAGGGCTAAAGTGAGAGGGAGCCAAGGGTCTAAGTGTCTGAGGATCTGGAAGAAGAAGAGAGCCACAAAGACACAAGAATAACAGAATATAGTTGCTAAAAAGGTGAGAATTTGGATATGGATTCCACCAACTCCACAGTGTGCAGGAGGAAGGAAAAATGTTAAAAGGGAGGTTGCATCAGATCGTATCCTTAGGCTACCAACTCATCAGGCCCATGGAACCTGTGAGGTGGATCACCACAGAGGATTATGGCAGAGACAGAAGTAGTAGCTTCAGTAGGGATTCCGAGGTCTTTTTTATTTTTAAAGTTAACTTTTTGAGATATTTGTACATTCAAATTCAGCTGCATGAAGTAACACACAGAGATCCCCTGGACTTCTTCACAGCTTTCTTCAATGTAAAAACTTGTAATACTGGAGTATCAGATTTTATAATGTCACAGTGCCACTGATGCAATGACCATCTCCACTGATAGAGTCCTCCACTGATGTAATTGACACGGAACATTCCACCCCCCACATTACTTCACCTCCTCTCTCCCTCCCACTCCCTTAACCCAAAAATTCATTCTTTATTCCTGTAACTTTGTCATGTCAACTGTGACACATAAATGGAATCATACAGTATATCACCTTTTAGAACTGAATTTTTTCACTGATCATATTTCCCTGGAAGTCCACCAAGTTATTGTATGTGTCAACAGTTCCTTGTCCTGAGAACTACGCCAAGGAATGGGTGTATAATGTAATGATTTATCCACTGCTGGACATTTTAGTTGTATTCAGTTTTTCACCACATAACTACAGCTGCTATGAACATTTATTACAGGTTTTCATGTAGACATAAGTTTTCATTTCTCAGCGATAAATGCCTAAGATGACAATTATTGGGTATTATGGTAGTTACACATGTATTTATTATATTTATTTACTTTTTTAAACTAGGGGTATTCTACCACTGAGCTACATCCCCAGTCCTTCTAATTTTTTATTATGAGACAGGGTCTTATTAGGTTGCTCTGGCTGGCCTGGAGCAATCCTCTTGCCTCTGCCTCCAGAGCAGCTGGAATTACATATGTGTGCCACTGTGCTTTCCTGCCCCATTCAGTTGTTGTTGTTGTTTTTTTTTTTAAATCAAGCTGTTTTCCAGAGTAACTGTATCATTTCATATTTCCACCATGTGGGAATAAACTAGCTTTTCGTTTTCTTTAAACTTTGGTAAAATATACACATCACAAAAGCAATGTGTGAGAGAAACTGAGCTTAAAGATTCTGAAACAGAGGCAACTATCCAGGGTGAAGCCAGGGGAGCTAACCCAGCTGCAGCAGAGCTCAGGTATTTATGCTGAGACTGGACAAAGAACAAAGAGGTTTCATCAGATGGAGTCAACACAGGACCTGAGAGGTGGTGAAGCAGTGGAGGGAAGGGGCCTTTCTCCCCTGAAGAAGCCAGGCAAAGTGCAGTGCATCTTGTCCCAAGTGCAAAATGGTTAATGACAGCTCCTCTCGGTTCAGACTGCAAAGTTCCATGTGGAGTTCTCCCCATTCTAGTGATGGTCTCCTGTGACTTTTGTCCATGTCATTCCTGGAAGATCCCTGATCCTTCCTTCACGATTTCCACATCCACTCTCACTCCTGACTCAAGCGCTAGCTCAGGAGTCCTTTTGCCTTGAACTCCAACAGCACCTTGCTGGGGCCTCTCCCCTGGGACATTTCCCTTCCTCATCTGCATCACCAATGCCTGTGCCTACAGAGCACCCTCCCATGGGATGCCAAGGTCCTTGGCAGAAGAGCCTAGGTAAGTATTTGAATCCCCTCACAGCGCACAGTACAATGCCCTGCATACAGTGCCTGTATTCCCTAAATAGAACATCAGATACCATGTGCACAGTGGGCTTTTCCTCCATGGTGTCTGGTTATGGTGTGATGGAGGGGGAGTATGGGAAGGAGACTGTGGAGGCAGATCTGAGTGCAGCACACCATGTTTCTAAGTAGGAGGATAGACACTCTTTCCTGCCTGGTGATTAGGCAGGTGATTGTTACTACAAAGAGGGCAAATGCTCTTTCTACGTTAAAAGAATAGATCATTTTATTCTAACTCTACTCAGAATTTGTCCCCTGTGAGAGTTAATTTTATTTAACAACTGGATGGGCTAAGGGAATTACCACAACAAATATCTACTTGAACATTATTTTGGGTGTGTCTGTTAAGGTATTTCTGGAAGAAATTAGCATTTGAATCTATAAACTGAGTAAAGGAGATGGGCATCATCCAGTCCCTTTAGGGCCTAACAGAATGAAGAAGTAGGACACTGATCTGTCCTGAGCTCTTCAGTTCTCAGGCTTCTGAACTACACTATCCACTTCTCTGGGTCTCCAGGTTGCAAAGGGAAGATGAGAATTCTCAGCTTCCATTATCATAAAAGCCAATCCATCATAATAAGTCCTGTTCTTCCTTCCTTTCTTTTTTATTTTTCTTTGAATTGCAGTGCTGGGGATTGAACCCAAGGCCTTGTGCATGCTGGGTAAGTGCTTACCACTGAGCTATACCCTCAGACCTGAATAAACCCCTTTCTACATATCAAATTATATTCCTATTCTGTTCCTCTCGAGTACCCTGACTAACATAACCCTCCAAAATGTTCAGCCTTAGAGACTTAAAATCCAGTCTCCGTCTGCCCTTTTAGACCCTTGTCTCCATGCTCCACTCAAATTAATATTCAGGACGGTCTTTCCTAAATCCATTTATAGAACCTGTTTTAAGTGTTCTTATAATTAAATTCATTTTTCACTTGACATTTTAAAAAGTAGTTCCTTTCTTCCATTTGCAAATAATCAAAACATCTACTTAAAAAAAAAAAGTACCAAACCTAAGCATGCCTCTAATTTTAAATGTTAACAAGTACATATTCCCACAGCCATAATCTAAGGCATGCCATTTGTGAATACACGTGACTATTTTTAATGTCACCAACCCTTTCATCTTCCACTTCTAATGTGAATCCTAAGGTTAGTCTAGAGTAGGAATTCAGTTTCCATAACACCCACAAAGGCAGCCTCTTGGCCCCGACCTATCGGGAGTGCTGCTGAGCCACATCTTCTGGTAAGGCCACTCCAGCACAATCTTGAGACCAGAGCCTTCCAGCACAAGATGTGCCATTAATCCTGGACACTGGTCAACTGAAAGAGGAACACTGGTCACCTGTGGTCACCCTCAGGGGATTTAGCCTGAGGCATCAAATACCAGTGACTGTGACACAACAGTTATTCTAGAATTTGTCCCCCATGACAAATTCTGATGACGCATATCCTGCGTACTGTGAAACTGTCAAGTAACAGGCAAGGTGATGAAGAAGGTGTGTAAACACCAAAGTTAAACTAATTAACTTCCAATGATGGGGATCCCTTAGCCAGCTTTGCTTTTCATGGTGTCAGCTACCTGTGGTCAAGCTCAGTCTGAAACTATTAAATGGGAAATTTCAGAAATAAGCAATCCATAAGTTTTCAACTGTGCGCAACTCTGAATAGAGAATGGACTCTTGTGTTGTCCCATTCTATTCTGCTCAGGACGTGAAACATCCTATTTTCTATTGTATCCATACTGTATTTGCCACCCACCTGCTGGCCATTCAGTGGCCACCTCAGTGATCAACTGTTCTGGTAGGGCAGTGCTTGTGTTCAAGAAACCCTTATCTTATTTAATAATGGTCCCAGTGTCCAAGAGTAGAGATGAATGAAATTCAGATATGCCAAAGAAAAGCCATAAAGTGCTTCCTTTAAAAGAAAGGGGAAAGTCCTTGAATAAGGAAAGAAAAAAATAATCATAAGCTAAAATTGTGAAAAAGAAAAAAAATCTTTGTGCTAGTTTTGTGGTTGCATCTCATACTGCACAATTAGAGCCACAGTAGGTGATAAGTGCCCCATTAAGAGAAAAGGTGTTTTAGGAAACCTCTGGTGGTCTTGGAATGTACCCCCTGCAGACAAGGAAGGACAATCGCACCTATGCTTGGAATTGCCCAAAATATTCCCAGCAAAAGCAGCAAAATGAGAAAATGACCACTTACCCAACATGTTTAATGTCCCAATTGTATTGGTCTTCAGTGTCTTGATAGGGTTATACATATAGTTTGGAGGGGAGGCTGGGGACGCCAGATGGTATATTTGGTCAACTGAAGGAGAAAAAAAGGAAGCATGTTATTTCCAAGTAAAACACTTCAGAAAGTTTCAAACTTCTAGTCATTACACTGTAAAATAAAGGTGTTAGTGTACCCTTCACTGAAATTCTAGTTGTTAGCACATTATTCTTTGTAGAAACTAATTTACATTTGTAATTAGAACTTTGAACAAAAATAGAAAGTCTAATTATCTGGAAACAACATATGTGCTGGGCCAGTAAGTGGAGTCTGTTCTCCTGTGATTAAAGTCTAACTGATGACGGAGTTGAAAATTTTCTGAAATTTGTGTCCCAGATACAGCATTCAGAAGGAAGACTGATTTTGAGACACAGAATTAAGCACACATATCTAAAGTGAATGTTTTTAGCTTGTGAAGCAAATCTGATACAAAACTTGGGCAGACAGCATCCCATACATGTAAAATTAGACCCTGAGATGAAAGCTGGAGAAGGTGGTTCTAAAGCTCTGCAAAGAAACACCCATCACTCATAGCAGAGGTGAGAATGGGACCAGAAAGCCCAACTGTTGAAATCAAATCATCCTTTGCACACGGTTCATCCTGGACAAGAGGCCTGCAGGGAATACCTCAGCCCTGATACACCAGCTCCTCTCCATGGCTTCCTGCCCATCTCCTGATCAGAGGACCAGTGCTCCTTCGCTTTCCTGATCTTGGGGTGTAAGGGCTAAAGATGAGGTCCCTGAGGCTCAAGCTGGGATCTCCATTAATCGCTGCTTCACATCTGAGTGCTATGGTTTGATGTGTTTTGTCCCCTAAGGGTTCATGTGCTGGAGGCTTGGTTCCCAGTATGGCAGTGTTAAGAAGGAGTGACACCTTTAAGAGGTAGGGCCTGATGGGGGGTCACCAAGTTGTTCTCAGAAGGGATTAATGCTGTCTCTCCAGAGTTCCAGCTCTTGTGGGCTGTATTAATACTCAAGAGAGAGAACTGTTATAAAAAAGAGTGGGCCTGGTCACTCCCTACTCTGTTGCTTCCTGTCTGGCCATGTGATTTCTTCTTCCTCTTCTCTCTCTCATCCTCGTATGTGCTACTGCTAATGCCACACTTTTGGACCTTCAGAACTGTGAGCTAAATAAACCTCTTTTCATTGTGCATTACCTTGTATCAGTATTCTGCTATAGTAACACAAAATAAACTTGCAGAATCATCCAGTGGGGCCATGCCTGGGTAACACTCTGATATAGGAGTTCCAATAATCTTTTTTTCAAGAAACTAAGAAGGCACAAAACCTTTAAAAATAGTTGAGTGTCTGCCAATATGCAAATTCATTGAAAGGATGTGTCCAAATGACAGGAAAATCTTGTTATCCCCATGTCCACAAATTATTCTAACCTGATAACTTGCTAAAAATAAAAAGCAACCCTCCCTCAAAGTCTATTACATAAACTGGAAATTAACAAGTATTTTAGAATCAATTCTCACAAAATCCCTTAACCTTGAGGCTCCTGTCTTTTCCAGCTTACAGAGAGAAACAGCATGAGCCTGTGTGGTGTAGTTTGGATCTGGAATGTCCCCCAAAAGTCCCTGTGGCAAAGGCTTGGTCCTCAGCTTAGCAGTAGTGGAAGGAAAGGCAACCTTAAGGGGTGGGAACTTGTGGGAAGTTTTAAGGTCACTGGGGTGTGCCCTTAAAGGGGATAATGGGACTCCAGTCTTTCCTCCCTTTCGCCTTCCCTGCATAGGTGAGCAGTTCTGTCCACCAGGTATACTTACCATATGCTGCTTCACCACAAACCTAAAAGTCACAGGGCAAATTGAACATGGACAGAAACCTTCAAAATTATGAGCCAAAATAAACCTTTCTTCTATATAAGCTGATTGTCTCAGGTATTTGTCACAGTAACAGGAAAGTCACATACCACATAGTATCTGCTTAAAGCTTCCGGGGCTGTAGATGTAAGTGGCAGATGGTTAAGCCTAGATGTGGGCACTGAGGCTCTCCCTAAAACATGTCCTCAACACTTGCTGCCACTCTAGAGCAAGACCGGGTCATCAAAATTGAATGTGTCAAACAGACGTCAGAGCTGAGACTGACCCCGGAGCACATGGAGGTGGGCCAAGACCTGGATCTTGCTACCCACCTCATGAGCCATTGGCATTTCTGCTCTCACACAGGGACCACCCCATGTTCCTCAAAGATAGTGTAAGCCAGTGTGCATGGGTTGTGATCTTACAGAGCAAGTTGTTCAGCACCATCTTTCCTCCTATGGAGAGAACATCTGCAGGGAAAGACAGAAAACTGCACTGAAGATGAAGAGGGGAAAGAATGCCTTGAGAGGGCTGGAATGTATAGTTCGGTAGTAGAGCACCTGCCAACCATGTGCAAGGCCCGGGGTTCAATCCCAACACCACCACACAACACACTCTCACAAAATTAAATAAATACATTTCATCTTACAAAAAAAAAAAAGAATGCCTTGAAAGCCCATGACACTTCCCAGACATCAAACAGAAACCATCAACTTGCACCTTTCTCTCTTCCTCATGGCTCCACCCCAGGCTTTCTTCTTCAAGGCTAAATCCAGACATCAGTTTCTAGGAAGTCTCCTTTTAGTCCCTGATCAGAAAGAACCCCTCTTGCTGCCTTGGGGATACAAGGCTGGCTCAAAACAGCTTCGGGCTATCTCAAATGACGCACACCTGTCTTCAGTAGACTCAGCACTAGAATGCTTCTTCTCCCTTCCAATCTCCACACAGCTTTGGTCTCAGGGAGGGCAGGTCTCCTTGGTGGCCTAGTGGCATGAGCAAACATGAAGTCCTGAGCCCACTGCAGGGCTCATGCACAGAATCTGTAGATGGGCCTGGAAACCTTCAATTGGGCCCAGGCCCCATGGGAACAGTAGTCTGAATTAGCTGAGTGAAGCCATAATTTGGAACTTTTTCATTCAAAAAGGATGTTCCATCTTTCCTTTCCCCAAAATCATTTGATAGTTAAGCCAATCTATTGCTCCTGAAAAGTTAAGGAATGCCCCCATAAAACTGTGTCATGACCTTATTTAGGTAGAACACTGGTGCAGCACCATACTTAGAAACCTAAGAGCCCTATGAAAAGCAAAGTTCTCCACAGGCCCTCTTCCCTGTGAGGAAGTATTTGGCCTGTAACACCAATGACAGCAACTCCAGTTCCTGTCCTAAAAAGGACACTGCACCAGTCTGTTGATCTAATTAATCTGATAAGGAATCATGAAGGGGAGAGAAGAGGGAAACTTCAGAGCAGAGATAAACAAGCAGGGATGAGATGCCACATAAATACTAAGTGATATTAATAACAACCAGCTCTGGAATGTAAATAAAGTGCAAAATTAATAACCCTGGGAAAGAGTCCTCAAAACATGTCAACCATGTAGCTCAAAGTACATAAAAAATGAGCATGGCATTCAGAAACCCCTGCTGGGGGCGGAGAGGCACCCAAAGTGCACTCATTTCCTGGACATATGGTGACTGCCATGTGACCTCCTGTAACCCTTTCTCATTACCAGGTCATGTGCCTTGATTTTAGCTAGAAAGACAGAAGCCTCAAGAAATGAGACTGAAAGAGATCCAATTAATTTTCAACAGCACTCCCGCCAGAAGGGAAGAGGCAGGTGAGAGGACACCCACGGCCTGTTCGCCCTGCCATGAATCCCAGCAATGGAAGACCCTGTGTCTCACCACAAACGAACTTTCTATATTCTTCAAATGGACTTTGCTAATGGTCATAGATGGGGAAGAAAAGAACATGGTAGAAATAGAACAACTCTTGGGAGAACCTAAAACCACTTTTCAGAGAAATCAGGCATTAACTTCTTTTTTTTTTTTTTTAATGTGTGTTTTTTTTTTAATTAGTTGTAGATGGACACAATGTCTTTATTTTATTGCTTTGTACCTGGTGCTGAGGATCGAACCCAGGGCCTCACGCATGCAAGGAAAGCGCTCTACTGCTGAGCTACAATCCCAGCCCAGGCATTAACTTCTACCAGACAGGAAATCCACATAAAGATGGACTGCATATATACCATGCCCGCTGATAACTTCTGCAGAACTTCCATGGTACCTGGTGTCAGCTCCTCTCACCATGCTCAACAGCACTGCGGAGCCCCAGTTAAGAATCTGCACCGGAGCCGGGCGTGGTGGCACAAGCCTGTAATCCCACCACTTAGGGAGGCTGAGACAGGAGAATCACGAGTTCAAACCCAGCCTCAGTAAGGGTGAGGCACTAAGCAACTCAGTGAGACCCTGTCTCTACATAAAACACAATATAGGGCTGGAGATGTGGCTCAGTGGTCGAGTGCCCCTAAGTTCAATCTCCAGTACCAAAAAAAAAAAAATCTGGGGCTGGGTTGTGGCTCAGTGGTTGAGCACTTGCCTAGCATGTCTGAGGCACTGGGTTCGATTCTCAGCACCACATATAAATAAATAAAATAAAGATTTATTTGTCAATGGACAAATAAAGATTTGGTTGTCAATGGACAACCAAAAAATTATTAAAAAAAAAAGAATCTGCACCTTGAGCCAGGTGTGGTGGTACACACCTGTAATCCCAGCACTTTGGGAGGCTGAGACAGGAGAATCTTGAGTTCAAAGCCAGCCTCAGCAACAGTGAGGAGCTAAGCAACTCAGTGAAACCCTGTCTCTACACAAAACACAAAATAGGGATGGGGATGTGGCTCAGTGTTCCAGTACCCCTGAGTTCAATCCTCGGTACCAAAAAAAAAAAAAAAAAATCTGCACCTTAAAACTGAAGACTGTGGATAATGAAACAGCTAAAAAGGGTTGGTTCTTTCTGTGAATGCCCATGATTATTTAGCATATAATGAAATCCCATCATAAAGATATACTTGCTACAGGATTCTCTTTCTACACTCAAAGTCAGAGGCCTGGCAGAAATACAGTCAGGCCTCCACATCCAGGATTCTGCACCCACAGATTCCACCAATCATGGATCAAAAATATCTCCAGAAGACTGTCTGTACTGAACACATGTGGACTTTTTGTTTCATCATTGTTCACTAAGTAACAAAGTATTAATAAGTGTTTATATAACATTTACTTTGTATTAGATGTTACAAGTCACTTAGAAAGGATTTAAAGCATACAGAAGGATGTGCATAGATTCTGTGCAAAGACCACAACATTGTATGTAAGAGATTTGAGCATCTGTGGATTTTGGTATTGTCAGGGGTCCTGGAACCAGTCCCCATTTGGCATGGAGGGATTATGTTATTGCTCAAGGAGAAGTCACTTGGCAACATGGTATCCCACAGCATGGCCCTAACCCTTGTCCCTAGCAACAGTACTTATGATGGAAAAAAGGATTTCAGAAGATGCATAACTTCTAAAATTTCTCTCAGCATAAAGAAGAATGGAATTTTGCCTTGATTCTTATCAAACAGTATTTACATAATGTGAAGGCTGCACATGCCAGACATCTGGCTCAGCCCAGGTCTGGGGGTTGCCCATCAGTGCCACTGGCAAGGTATAGAGGGTTCCCTTGTCCCAAGATGCTACCACAGCGAGGGAGACTTCCACTGTCCTGAACTGTTCTGGAGGAAGCCCCAGTGTTCCAAATTAAAAAGGACCTTTAAAATCCACTATCACTACAGTTTATATTTACACATGCAATAGAACAAAAATGGAGACAGAAATTCATATATCATAATTCAATAAAAATATTCTCATCAGAGAAGCACATAAATATGGACTCAATCCCCTTGGCAAACCCTCTTTCCCTCCACACACGTTTTCACAGTGGACACCAGAGTTGGTAGCCCGGTTTCTGCTATTTCCCCTCTCTTGACATCTCTCCTCATAGCCTTTCACAGGATTTCAGTATCTGGGTAAAAGATGGGTAACAGAACTCTTGCCTTACTTTCCTTACCTGTACAATAAGGATAACTACTGCCTACTTCACACAGTACTGAGGGCACTGAACCTGCTAATCGGACTGTGATCACAACACTGCTTCAGATACAGGATGTGTGCAGTGAGTGTTAGCTGAGGTCAGGTTCTTTTATTTTCCTAATTTTTTTTACTGCAATTTCCAGGTATCAGTCTCCCCAGGACACCATGGGCATTATTGCCTTTTTTTTGGGTTCTCTACAGGAATGCTGGTCTCAAGATTCCTGTTCATGAGGACAGTGGAAAAGAAAATCAGAACAACTTCTCAGGAAAATGCAGGCTCCATGTAGGTAAATGAAGATAATGATGAAAGGGACAAACAAGTGAATACTGGTGGCTCTCCAAAGAATGGTTTATGTTGGCCTCAAGTTGCAAAGAACCTAAAGACTCAACAAGAAATAATGAAACTGTTGTATATTTACACAATAGGGACTTTCCAATAAATAACACTGAGGGGGAAAACTGTATCTTTGTAAAGAGATCTAGAACAGCCACACAACAGAATGCTAAGCAGCTGACTATGTATGATACGAAAAGATCACCAGGATACAGTATGAGAAAGAAAATGAGATGCAGGGCAATATGTAACAAGCTGCTGTCTCTCTTTTTTTTTGGTACAGGGTATTGAACTCAGGGGTACTTCACCACTGAGCCACATCCCCAGTCCTATTTTGTGTTTTATTTAGAGACAGGGTCTCACTGAGTTGCTTAGCTCCTCGCTGCTGCTGAGGCTGGCTTTGAACTCATGATTCTCCATTCTCAGCCTCCCAAAGAGCTGAGATTATAGGCATGCGCCGCAGCGCCCTGCGGGCTGCTGTCTCTTTTTAAGGAAGACGTAGAATGCCTATTTGTATTAGCTAGGTCACATATACACACTTAAGATTCTCTCCCGTCTGGGCTTGGGTTATGGCGCAGTGGTAGCGTGCTTGCCTAGCATGCGTGAGGCACTGGGTTCGATCCTCAGCACCACATAAAAATAAAATAAAGATATTCTGTCCGCCTACAACTAAAAAATAAATATTAAAGAAAAAGATTCTCTCCCATCTCAATCTTTTATCAAATGCATAAATGGAAAACCTAATTCTCTTATTTAGGTCAAAGTATTTTTTTTTTTAATATTTTTTAGTTGGGCTGAGGTTGTGGCTCAGTGGCAGAGTGCTTGCCTTGCACATGTGAGGCACTGGGTTCAATCCTCAGCACCACATAAAAATAAATAAATAAAATAAGATGTTTTTTAGTTGTCAATGGACCTTTTTATTTTTATTTATATGCGGTGCTGAGAATCGAACCCAGTGCCTCACACATGCCAGACAAGCGCTCAACCACTGAGCCACAACCCCAGTCCTCAAAGTACTTTTTAATCTCTATTGAGATTTCTTCTTTGATTCAGGTGTCACGTACAAGTATATCATTCAATCTTGAAGCATTTTGTGGTTTTCCAGCTATCTTGCTGCTATTGATTTCTAGTTTAATTTTGCTGTGGTTCAACAGTATACTTAATCTGGCTTCTATTATTTCAGGTTTGTTGAGGTGTGTTCTGAGACCCAGAAAGTGGTCAGTCTTGGAGAATGTTCCTTGTGAGCTTGAGAAAATGTGCTCTGCTGCTGCTGAATGAAGCAGGCATTGTGGCGGTGGAAGAAGTGAAGAGGAGAAGAGATGGTGCGGGGGCTACTGCAGGATAGGGAGGGAGTTAGCAAGCATATCCAAGAACCCTATGCCAAGGCTGGGAACCTTGGAAGGAAGTGATAAACAGGTTTTAACTACGAGAGGCAAAAGGTTTTATGCCTCCCAAGACAAATGTCAACTGAGGGGATGTAATTCTGAGCACAGGACAAAATGTTCACCATTTGTCATATGATTCCACCTGTGCAGGGGCATGCATGTGTGTATGATGTGTTCTACACCCAGTCTATAGGCAGAAGCAGTGGAAATGGCCTGGAATGGCTTTGGAGTCAAATCTTACAGTTAAAGAACATAATTTATTTACTAACAGAATTTTTACCAAGTTTCCATTTCTCAGTAGTACTAAAATTATGTAATCAACTGCTTCATACTATAATAAATGTTACTGCCAAGTGTAGCACAAAAAGAGTAATGATAAGAAAAGCAGCTATCCTTTGGGGAGCAGTAGATGTAGGATAGGTGCTGTGTTGAGACGCTGCAGTTGTTTTTTTACTGCTGTCCCAACAAATTTAGAGGCTTAAAAACTACCCAAGTATGAAGTCAGAGGTCAGGCATGGTGTACCTCAGCTAGTTCACAGTTCTGCTCTTTTGGACTGAATGAGGTGATAACAGGGCTGTGTCCACTTCTTCAGAGGGTGATTCAGGATGCTGGAGAGTTCAGCTCCTCGAGGCTGTGGATGGAGGCCCCTCCTGCTGGCTCAGAGCTGTGCTCTCTGGTTCATGGCCCCTTCAAGGCTGGTAGCCTTGTGAAGTGCCTCTCCCTGGGGTATCTCTTCCCAGAATCTCTCTACATGCCTCTTCTGTTGCTTTTTAAATGTTTATATGCTTGATTATAAGGGATCCTCCCTAATAATCCAATGTAATCTCCACTTTACAACAAGTGGTTCTTAAACATTAGCTGCATCGGCAGAGTCCCTTCACAGCAGTCTCTAGATGGATCTCTGGGTGATTCCTGGAAGAAGACACCTTAGCAGGATTCTTTAGAACTCTGCTTGGCAGAGCCCTGTCACATGCATCACCCCAGCTGACCCTCAGCACTTCATGAGTAAGTCCAGTGGCAGAAGGTGGAACATCTGGCCTACATTATCTCAAATCTGGTTCATTTTACAAAAACCACATTGCGGTCCAAAAGTCATCCTAAGTACATTGAATACATGTTTAAAACAAGGTAAAAATCAGTCAACCAACAAAAAAACCCCACCATGGTTATTTTAAAAGATTAGATTAAATGTTCTTCTCATCTTGAAATGGTTATAATATGAAAAAAACATAAAAAAAGGCAAAGCGGAAATGAACTATATTCAAATTACAAAATTTTGATGAAACAAAAAGGCCAAAAAAAGCCAAACTGGGGGAAAATGATAAATATAGCCCAATGCTTAACATTCCTAGTATGAAGAACTCATGCTAAAAGCAAATTTTAGAAGTTGGTTAAATAAGCAATCTAAATTTCTTTTGTGAACTAACATGTTAGAAAATCCCACCTTTTCAATACAAAGAAATGTACCTCGAACCACTAATTTTCTATTATATTAGCAAAATATTTTATTAACTTTATAAAGATAATAATACTTAGTGCTTCTAATGTCAAAGTAAGAGAGATACCCCCAAAGAATGAAGAAGACATGGGAATATTTGGTACAACTCACTTTTCAATATTTATGGAGGAGCACAACATTCCAACAAATGTATTTATTTATTTTTTTTATTTTTTTTTTAAAATGTTTATTTTTTAGTTGTAGGTGACAGAATATCTTTATTTTATTTTTATGTGGTGCTGAGGATCGAACCCAGTGCCTTATGCGTGCTAGACGAGCACGCTACCACTGCGCCATAATCCCAGCCCCCAACAAATGTATTTATAATAAAACTGTGCAGAATGTTAAATAAGATTAAATAAACTTTGGGGCAGTCATATACAGTAAGTATTCCTCAGTGATTACACTGGCTGCTCAACACATTTTTTGGGACTTGGGAAATGCTCACGGTGTGTTAATACCGGGGAAGGTAGAATGCTGCATTCTACATGCAGCAGGGACTGAGGGGTGATTGCAGAAGTCCTGGAGTCACAGAACCAGGCTCAATTCTGGTTGTGCCACTAATAGCCCCATGGCTTTGGGCAAGTTCCAGTCCAATTTCAGTCTTACACCATTTAGCTCACAGGGTTACCATCAGATGCAAATGAGAATGCCTCAAGTCTGTGAGCTCAGAGGCTCCTACTAGCAAGACCTGGTGGCAGCTCACCCTCAGCACACCTTAGAGAATTTTAGAGAAAGGAGACCTTTCAAAGGTTGCCTAAGGCCCCTGAATTAGCTTCTTAAGATTGCTTTAACTAAAGAACCACAAAAATTAAAACGTGTTCTTGTAGACTCTGGAAGCCTGGCAACACAGCAGTGGCCAGGCCACACTTGCTCCAAAGCCTTTCCTGCCTCTTCCAGGCACTCTTTGGCCGGAGGCTGCATAACTACACTCTGTCTTCACGTGGCCTTCTCCTTTTCTCCCTGTGTGTCTGAGTCTTCTACAATTCTTTTATAAAGACATTTGCCATTTGAAATATGGCCCACCCAGGTAATCCATGTTAGATTCAATGGAAATCCTTAATATACTAGTTTTCCACAGAGAGTATATTCACAGGTTCTGGGGGTTAATATGTGGACAAATCATTTTGAGAGTCACTATCTTATCTACTATTGGCTTAAACCACAATCTCTTTAAAATGGCAAAGTTTACCAGAGGGCTCTAAACACTTATAACTGAGATTTTATTATTAATTCAACATGTATATTGGTCAGCTCTCTATTACTATAATGAAATGCCTGAGACAATTAACTTATAAAGAGGAAAGGTTTATTTTGGCTCATAGTTCTGAAGGTTTCAGCTCAAAATCAAGTGGCCCCATGACTTTGGGCCTCTGGTAAGGGCAGCACATCATGGCAGGAATTTGTGGCAAAGCAGAATCAATTACATCACAAGCCAGGAAGACAGAGGAAAAGAGAAAAGTTGGGTTCCCACAACATCCTTCAAAGGCATGTCCCCAATATCCTAAGGACCGCCATAAGGCCCCAACACCTAATGGTCCACAGCACCTCCCAATAACACAATCCCAGGGACCAAGCTTTTAATACAGACTCTTGGGGAATATTCAAGATTCAAATTATAGGGGCTGGGATTATGGCGCAGTGGTAGCGTGCTCGCCTAGCACGCATAAGGCACTGGGTTCGATCCTCAGCACCACATAAAAATAAAATAAAGATATTCTGTCACCTACAACTAAAAAATAAACATTTAAAAAAAAGAGATTCAAATTAAAGCAGTATTCTACATCACCAACTTTCTACAGGAAGCTAGAAGTAATTATGCAAATAGTTCAGGAATTTGACTTGTTAGGAAATAGGGATGCTGTCTTAGTTCACTCAAGCTGCTATAATGAAGTATCACAAATCAGTGGCTTATACACAAGAGGATTTTATCTCTCATAGTCCAAGATCAAGGTGCTGGCAGATTCAGTGTCTGGTGAAAACTTACTTCCTGGTTCATAGAGGGCACCTTCTCCACTCATGGTATAAGGGGTTAGGGAGCTCTCTGGGCTTTTTCTATAAGGACACTAATCCCAGTCATACAGGGTTCCATGCTCATGACCTAATTACCTCCCAAAGATGCCAACTCCTAATACCATCACTTGGGGGTTAAGATTTCAACATATGAACCTGGGGTTCAGACCATAACAGATGGACATTACACAAATGTAACTCATTGAATCCAAGAAGTTCAAAACTAGGGGAGGCCATGTGATAGAGAAGACATTCACACTGTGATTACTGTTCTTTATAATACGAACAAGGATGGTGCTTTGCACGCATTGAGATCATTTCAGAAACAAAACACAACACAACATTCAACGTGGCCAAATCAGGCAAATTCTTTGGGGATTTGGCTGCTCTGGGAAGAATGGCTACCAAACTTTAAATGATGCTGATGTGTAGTTTTCTCTCACCTTCTATGTAGAGGGGCTCCACCACATCATGGTTAATCAGTTCGAAATTCTCATGGCCAATCCAGTGCTCCACATTTCTCTTCCTGCCTGTGAAGAAGTTGTCCACCACGGTCACCTCATGGCCGTCCATCATGAGTTTGTCAGTTAGATGGGAGCCCACGAACCCTGCACCTCCGGTAATCTGTATTGGGATACAGCGTGTAAAACACCCCCAGAAAAGGCACATAAGAACACTGTGATGACTGATATCATGGAGGCACATCTTTGGTGCAGCCATAACTTAAAATTTGTAAGATAAGGGAAGAGGAGGAAAAAGTTTTTAAGGCAGCATCTCTACATTCACTTCAAAACAAAGTGACACTATCTGTGAATTGCCAAGAAGTGTAAAATGTGGAACTACCACTCAGTGAACATTACAGAAAAATCACAGTTACAGGTTTCAAAATGTCTTCACAGGAATAAGTTTACATTAAATGTTTCTTGTTTTGTAACAGATGAGATGATGAACATCCTTTACAGTTGGCCCTCCATATCTGGGGTGCCATATCCACCAATCTAACTGGCCATGGGTTGAAAATCTAGTTAGGCCTGTGATGGTTATATCTGTACTAGACTTTTTGTTGTTGTCATTAATTCCTAAACAATACAGTACAACTATTTACATAGCATTTACACTGGACTTGGTATAAGTAATGTAGAGTTGAGTTAAAGTATACAGAAGGATGTAAGTAGGTTCTACTGAAGTACTAACCATTTATATAAGCAACTTGAATATTCTCAAGATTACCTTCTTCTCAGGGACTTCTAGAACCAATCTCCCAGGGATACCATCGGACAGGTATATATGGTTCCAATACTACAACTGAAAACTTTTAGAATTACTTTTAAAAGTAATCAGCAAAATGTTTAAAAAAAGTATGCTATATTTAAATTGGACTAAAAATGTCATGAAAAATGTTATCTTTCAAATTGTTTGTGAGAATAAGCAATCAATGCCATTTGAGGACCAAAGACAAAAGTGAAGTTTCCCTGTTGGGTTAATGTCTGAGGGAGATATGATCACTGCATAGTGTCAACTAATAGCCCAAAGCAAAATGATGCAGCCATGAGGGATCAGGACAGAAGCTCAGCAATACTGTGTCCTAAACCTTAATCACAAATGTCAATTTTGTTTGAAAAAAGTTCTTCAAAATGAACAGAAAGATTTTATTCAAACTGAACTGTATAACTGGAGGTGGCTGGAAAGAGAAGTACTTCCCTTCCCAGAGGGGTAGGAGAGGTAGGAATGCAAAGAACCAGCTCAGGAAACAGATTTGCAATTGAGCCACATTTCTGTCATGTTCTGTCTAGTTGCCACTTCATCTATCTGCTTCAAGCTCCAAGAAACGTGTCTCCTTACTTCAAGTAAAAACTGTTTAAATTCCTAAGTCTATGGTGTAAAACTTGTATTCTCCAAGAACTACCTTAAATTTAACTGAAATCTCACAGACAATATGATGTTAGCCATAGGAGAGAGAAGACAAAGCCATCCAAAGAAAGAAGATAGGTAGAAAGGCAGAATATTAGGGTTTGTATCTGGAAGGTCCCCCCAAATCTCCAGGCTTGTAGGCACAATCCCTAATGCAGCAAGGTTAACAGATGGGGCTTTTAGGCAATGATTGGATCACTATAGGTCTAATCTTGCCAGTAGATTAATCTAGTAGCTGGTTTAATCCACTGATTGATGAATGGACTACTGGTAGGTAAGACCTAGTTAGAGAACTAAGTCTCTAGAGGTGTGCCCTGGAAGGGTTTTATCTTCACTCCTTTCTCTCTCTTTGCTTTCTGGCTCCCATGAGCTGAGCAGCTTTCCTTTACCATGACCTTCTGTCATGAAGTTCTGCCTCATCTCAGGCCCAGAGCAATGGAGTTCACCAGTCACTTATTGAGAGCTCTGAAACTTGAGCCAAAATAAACTTTCCTTCTCTAAGTTGTTCCTGTCAGGTGTTTTGGTCACAGCAATGCAAAACTGACTAACACAGGGATGCCATATTAGGCAGATTCCAAGGAGAACCAATCCCTAACCACGAACTAGATATTTCCATATGCTCTGATGAAAATACTGATAAAACGGTTTAAGACAGAATGGTTGTGAGTACAAGTCCTGATTCTCAATAGTTTTCTTAGCTTGAAAGCATCATTTTCTGAACCCCCTTTGCCTTAGAGATAAGAAATTGACAATGCAAGCTGAATTTTTGATTAAGATCCTCAGATCATTAAGTCATGGCAGAATACTTGTCCTAATTACATGCTCTCTCCATTACTTACCAATTTTTTTTAACCTATGGGACCCCTGCTGCTACAGCTTGGATGTGATATGTCCCTGAAGGGTCCATGTGGTGGAAACTTGGTCCCCGGTGTGGTGATACTGAGAAGTGATGGGACTTTTAAAAGATAAAGTTTAGGCCACTGGGGATGCCCATGGAAGATACTGATATAATTTTCATGGGACCCCAGGTTAGCCCTCACAAGAGGGTTATCATAAAAGATCAAACCTAGCCTCTGCCTACTCTTTGGCTTCCTACCTGGTCATGTAATATCTCCTTCCCCATATACTCCTGCCACAATACCATCTGCCGAGGTCCTCACCAGGGCACAAGAAATGGGGCAGTCCAATCATGGCATGTGCCACCACACCTGGCTCCATGGTTTTTAAATCAGGAAAAACAAAAAAAACTTAACCCCTTTTAATATAACTCTGCATAGTCATATGCAAATGTTTCTGAAAATAAGACATCCTGTGGCACTCTAACATTATTTCTGTATCCAAAATACCTGGCTGAATATAGTGTATTAGATTACATATGATTCCTCTAACATTTTAGAGGTTTTAGTAGTGATACAAAATTGCTGGAAGCACCTTAGCCTTAACTAAAATGCACTAGAATTCTGTATTGTTTTAAAGTAACTTCTATCATAAATACTTGAGGATTTATGTAACACAGCTGAATAGTTATAAATTTTTAGTCCCTTAAGGAAGTGTTTCAAACAGAAGCAAAATGCAAGACTCCTTACACTGAAATAGATTAGAACTTCAACAGCTTTGCATGACTTTGAATATATAAGCTCATCTCACCATGTTTATACTTGTCCTTGTGAGTGCCAATAGGCAATTAAAATTGTCCAGTTCAAGGTCAGCATTCTATCTCAGGCTGCTCAGTAAATTAGCAAAGGAAATATATTTCCAAATAAATCTCTTCTTTGTCCTAAGGCTTAAACAATTTTTTTTTTTTTTTTGGTACTGGGGATTGAACTCAGGGGTACTTGACCACTGAGCCACATCCTCAACCCTATTTTGTGTTTTATGTAGAGACAGGGTCTCACTGAGTTGCTTGCTTAGCACCTCACCGTTGCTGAGGCTGGCTTTCAACTCGCAATTCTCCTGTCTCAGCCTCCCTAAGTGTTGGGATTACAGGCTTGAACCACCGCATCCGGCTCTTAAACAATTATTAAAAATGCTATATAAGTTTTTAGCAACAATATGCCAGACATGGGCACCAATCAAAAGACATGATACCTCATTAGACAGGGCAGGTCACTGGTACTTCCTAAAATGGGAAGGCTGAGAATAATGGATTCTGGTCAACCTTGCTCTAGCTTACTAAGAAGAAATAATTCCATGGTCAGAGAGGCAGGTAAGATCAGAGCCTATTGCTCCTGCCAGAATCTTTACAGCAGAGGTGTAATCTCACTCCCAGCTCTGGCTCAGGGATTGTTCGGAGGACAAAGCTAGTCAATAAAAATAGAATACTCCAAAGTTCCCCCCAGAGGAATTAACTTTATTTGAAAAAGAAAATGGTTTTTCTTTTTCAAATAAAAAGTTCAAGCATAAGGGTGTTTTTAAAAAATGATGGAGGTATGGTAGTAGGCAGAAAGGTGGTGGCAGTTGCTCTGGGAACAAAAAGTCAAAGTCTAGGGCAACTAGTTTAACATAGGGAACCAGGAAAGAAAATAGTTAAGAGCCCTGTGGAATCAGAACAAACCTCAAAGACTGGTCAAAAAATCTACCACTGCAAAGGGGCCAGAACTTAATTAAACCAAACAGTAGAATAATTTATAACCGAGCATTTTAAAAAGTGTCACCAGTCAGCAATCACTGGAGTCTAACAGCTATGTGTGACACCAAACAAGACAGTTTAACCAAGATATCAGGGAAATAGACTGTCAATGACAACCTACTAGAGCCACCACCATCCCAGGAGGTGTGGCCAAAAATATAGTCTCAGAGGAGCAACAGGCAGAAATATTAAGATGTTGCACAATGAAACAGACTTCACTAAAATGGAACAGCAAAGACACTAAACAAAAAAGCAAAGAAAAATAAAAACAAGTTGTGGAGGAGCAGGAGAATAGTATCCAGAAATGTAACAATGTACTGCTTAAAATGTCCAATTTTAAGAAATTACCAAAGAAGCAGGAATGTGTGACTCACACACAGAGAAACAACCATGCAAAAATACTTGCCTGTATGAAGGCCCAGATGTCAGACATAAGAAAGACTTCAAAGTGGCTGTTGCAAATATGTTCAAAGAACTAATGGAAACCATGCTTGAAGAAGAGAGAATATAAAATGAAACAAATGAGAATTCTGGAGTTGAAAAGTACCATAACTGAAAAGAAAAATTCAACAGAGGGATTCACTAGCTGATCAAAACTGCCAAAAGAATCAGCAAATTTAAGACAGACTGAGAGGACTGTATGTAACCCAGAGAATTAAAAAAAAAAAAAAAAAAAAAACTAAAAAAAAAAAAAAAAAAAAACAAAAAAAAAAAAAAAAAAAAAAAAAAAAAAGCTAAGAAAGAAAAGGAAATTTGTCCCCAAAGGGGATACCATTAAGTGCACCAGCATGCATGCAACTGGAAAATAAAAAAGGAAGAAAACAGGACAGAAAAAAATTTCACAAATAGATGAAAATTCCTGAGCATTGATAAACATATTAGTCTAACTATTCAAGCTCAATATAAAGCCAAACAAAAATAATTACACATACATAAATCATAACAAAAGTGTTGAGAACCAAATATAAAGACAAAAATTTGAAAGCAGTTATACCAAGTTGATTACAAAATTCATTTGTTTCACAGGGCTTTAGAATGTGACATTGTTTAAAAACTTGGCAACTGCAGATGTGATCAGTTAAGATAAGGTCATATGGGATTATGGTAGAATCTTAATTCAACATGAGAGACATACAGGGATCTATGTGATAATGAAGGCAGAGATTGGAATGAGCCTTTCTACAAGCCCAGGAATGTTTCAAATTCCTACAATACCAGAAGCTGTAGAAAATCATGGAATAGAATGATTCTTCCACACACAGTTCAAAGAGAGTATGGTTTTGCTAACACCTTGTTTTTAGACTTTGAGCTCCCAGAAATATGAGATTAAATTTTCATTTTTTTTCAAAGCCAAAGAGTTGGTGGTAATTGTTATAGCAGCCCTAGAAATCAGTATAGCAAAAGAAAGAAACTGATTTATCAAATACAAGGGAGTCCTAATGTAGTTCATAGCTAACTTACTGCAAAAAATAATGGAGAAAGTGGTAGATGACATATTTAAAGTGGGAAGGAAAAAAACTGCTAGTAAAGAATTTTATATACAACCAAAAATAATTCTCAAAAAAAAATGACATTGCCACAGTAAACCAAAATGATAGAAATTATTGCTAACAAACCCACAAGAAATACTAACAAATGATCTTCAAGGTAAGACCAAATGACCCCAGAAAGTAAGTGGAACCCACAGGAAAAAGGAGAGGAGAGGGACAGGCCAATAAAAGAATAAAATAATTACTCCAAACCATAAAATTGCATATTTCTCATTTTTGTTCTTAACTGATTTAGAACCAATCATGTTAATACAACAACATGAATATACTTTTGCAACAAAAAAGAAATTTTAATTGTATAAAATGACACCTGTAGCATTGTACTATTAGTCCTATAACATAAACAAACAAATTTGACAACAGCAACACAAACAACCAAGTTGTATGTACTACGGCAAGAAATGAAACCGAAAGTTGATTCAATCTCAGGAAGAAGTGAGGGAATTTATTATAGTAACAAAAAACCGTCACCTAAAAAATTCTATAAATATATCCTTGTTCTCCTTTACTCTCTCAGCTTCTTTAAATTACATGAAGTGATAATGACATCAAATTACACGAAGTGATGATTATAACAATATAGTATTGGTTTTATAATACTGATAGATGGATACAATACATGTAATAATAATACAAAAAAGGGGGAATGTAACAGAATTATATGAGTAAATTTTCTATATTGCAGTGGAATTCAATTAGTAAAAATGTGACATAGATCTCATAAGATATGTAAGTGCTAGAGAACCAGTAATAAAATTAATTTTAAAAGTTAAAAAAATCATTAAGATAACTCAGATGTTATACAAGTATATATTTAAAGCAAAAGAAAACAGTAATAGAGGAATACAGAAACAGAGACATGAGGCATATAGAAAAGTTAAATGGCAGGTATAAATCCAACTATCCCAAAAACATTAAATGTGAAAGGATTAAACAATCCACTCAAAAGGCAGAGATGATTATAATGGGAAACAAAACAAAACAGAACAAGGTCTAATGATTTTAAGTATTTAAATGAGGCAAACTTCACATTTAAAGACAATGAGCTGAACATAAAAAGATCTAAAATATAGTATACAATCAGGAACAAAATAGTGGCTATAACAATATCAGATAAAATACACTTTAAAATAAAAATATTAAAATAGATAAATGACGAAAGGGTAATCAGGCAGATATAACATTGATAATCATGTATGTACCTAACAAGAGCGACCCAAAATGCTTGAAGAAAAAATTGAAAGAATTGAAGGAAGAATAGAAAATTCAACAAGAATAATTGGAGACTTCAATCTTCCACACTTATAACAGAACTATGCAGAAGATTAACAAGGAAACTGAAGACTTGGAAAACACTATAAACCAGTTAGACCTAAAACAGCTATACAACACTCCAACTAACACCGTCATAACACAGATTCTTTTTAAGAGGAATGGAATATTCTTCAGGTTAGACCACATCCTATTCCATAAAACAAGCATCAATACATTTGAAAGGATTTGAAGCATACAAAACGTGTTCTCTGACTACACCAGAATGAAATCAAAGTATCAGTATGTTATGGTTTAGATATGAGGTGCCCCCCAAAAGTTCAAGTGTGAGACAATACAAGCATTTTCAGAGGTAAAATGATTAGATTATGAGAGATGCAACCTAATCAGTGGATTAATTCATTGATGGATTAACTGGGTGGTAACAGTAGGCAGGAAGGGTGTGGTTGGAGGAAGTATGTCACTGGAGTTGGGCATTTAGGGTTTATATTTTGTCCCTGGTGAGCAGAGTTCTCTGCTTCCTGGTTTCCATGTTCTGTGTTGCTTTCTTCCATCACACCCTTTGCCATGATGTCCTACATCACCCAGGGTCCACAGCTCTGGAGTTGGCCAAGCATTAACTGAACCTCTGAAACAGTAGGTCAAAATAGACTTTTCCTCCCCTATTTCATTCTGGTCAGGTTTTTTGATCACAGCAACATAAAGTTGACTAAAGTACAGAAAGCTGAGATATTCACAAGTTTGTAGAAATGAAATAACACACTCCTGAATAGCAAGGGATCAAAGAAGAAATCACAAGAGAAATTAGAAAATACTTTTCAGATGAATAACAATGAAGAAAGAGTACACCCAAACTTATGGTATGCAGCTAACGTGGTGTTTAAAGGGAGATTTATAGCTGCATGTGCCTATACTGAATGGAAAAAAAAAAGATGATCTTAAATCGGTAACCTAAACACCCATCTTAAGATACTGGAAAAAGAAAAGCAAACTTACCTTAAAACAGAAGGAAAGAAATAATAAAGATCTGAACAGAAATTCATGAATAGAGACTAGAAAAACCCAAGAAAACCAATCGATAGTTCCTTAAAATTTTGTCAACAAAACTGACAAACTTTAGCTAGACTAAGAAAAAAGAGAAAATATTCAAACTACTAAAATCAGAAGTGAAAGGTGAAAAATATTACTGAACTTAGAGAAATAAAATAAATAAATTATAGCAAAGCAATAGTCTGACCAACTATTTGCCAACAAATTAGACAACTTAGGTGAAATGGAGAAACTCCTAGAAATACAAAGTACCAGGGCTGATTTAAGATACAGAAATTCTAAAAGCCTGAATTAATAATTAAAAGAAGAAAAAAAACCCACAAAAAATTACTAACAAAGAAAGTTCAAGTTCAGAGGGCTTCTTTGGTTAATTTCAGTACACATGTGAAGAAGATTCAAAACCAAGCCTTCACAAACTCATCAAAAATAAACAAAAGCACAGGGGGAATACTTCCCAGTCTATCCTATGAGACCAATATTACTCTGTTAAAAAAAAATTACAGATTCCTTTTGAATATAGATTCACCATAACCAATCGGGATTTATTTCACATATGCAATATTAGTTACGAACTGAGCAAATTAGGAGGTAACTTCCTCAACTTCACAAAGGGCATCAACAAAAAAGCCACACCTAACACAATACTTAACCATGAAAGACTGAAAGGTTTCCTGCCCTTCATGATTAGAAACAAGGCATGATTAGAAACAAGGATATCTGTTTCCACTTATAGTCAACATTGTACTAGAAGTTCTGTCCACAACTATTAGGCAAGGAAATAAAATAAAAGACATCCATACTGAAATGGCAGAAATTAAACTGAGGTAGAAATCTGAGGATTAAAAAAAAACAAACACAAAACAACAGCTGGGTCAAAGAGACCCAGGAACTCCACTGGAATGAAGGAGCACCCATGAACCATCAGCATACAGGAAACACCCATAAATGGATGACACAGAAAACACAATGCACGAGCAACTCAGCCCCTCTCCCTGTCCAAAGAACAGCAAAACGTGAGGGCAACCAAGTGAGGCAAAGCTATGTAACCAATTCCACCTCTAGTTCAGGCCCTGGCCTCCATCCCTCTATAAAATATTAAAACCCCAGACCAAAGCAATGCTAGATAGCCTGCACTCTCTCTCTTGCCTTTCCAGGGTGTAATCCTTGTTTTTCTAAATAATTTTCTGCTTGTACTTCTACCTGGTGTATCCTTGAAGTCTTTTCTGTGACATTTGTCAAGAACCCCACTAGTCCTGAGGTCCTTCTCTTTGAGACTTTCTCCAGTGATAAAATTACCTATAGCTGCAGGTGACATTATCTTGAGTTTAGAAAATCTGAAGAAATCCAATTGAAATTACTAAAGGCAACCAATGAATCCAACAAGGTTGCAGGAAACAGCAAAATAACCAACTGGTTTCTATATACTTTCCACATACAATAAAGCTAATAAAACAATTCCATCTATAATACCAATAAAAACAATACTTTAGAAAAAATTTAATAGAAGGAGTATAAAACTTGTTCTCTGAAAACTTAAAATAAAATGTTAAAAGAAACAAGACCTAAAACAATGGAAAGAACCCATGTTCAAGAATTACAAAGCTTACTATTAAGACGGCAACACTGTCCATAATGATCTATAGGTTCAATAGTCGTTTAAATAAGTCTTAGATAACTTGTCTAGAGAAATTGACAAGCTGATCCTAGAATCATAAGGAATTGCAAGGAATTCCATTTTGGTTTGGATATAAGATATCCCCCCAAAGCAGAAATGTTGAGGCAAAATGACTGGATTGTGAGACCTGTAACCTAATCAGTGCCTCCTCATTTGAATGGATTAACTGGGTGGAAACTGTAGGCAGGTGGCCTATAGCTAGGGGAAATGGGTCCCTGGGGACACACCATGAAGGGTTCATCTTCCCTATAGTATCCTCCTCTTTCTCTCTCTCTCTCCTTCCTGGCCTTCATGAATGGAACAGTGCTTCTCTAACTCACCCTTCTGCCATGATGTTCTGCCTTACCATGGGCCCTGAGCAATGGAACTGGCTGACGATGGACTCAATCTCTGAAACTGTGAGCTGAAATACACTCTTCCTCCCCTTATCAGGCATGTTGGTCATAGCTATGAAAATATGACTAATATATATCCAAAATAGACAAAACCATGTTGGAAAAAGAACAAAGTTGAAGGAATCACACTTCCTGACTTCAAAGTTTACTATAAAGCTACAGTAATCAAGATGATGTGATACTGGCAAAGGACAGCCATATAAATCTATGAAAGTGAGCATATACAAACAAATACTTACATTTATGGTCAACCATTTTCAACAATGGTGCCAGGATAATTCAATGGGCAGTTGTGAATTTTTTAAAAAAATTGTATTGGGCAACTGGGCATCCAGATGCAAAAGAAGGACCCTTACCTAATACCACATTCAGAAACTACCTCAAAATAGGACATAAACCTAAATTTAAGAACTAAATCTATAAAACTCTTAGTAAAATACATAGTAAAGTTTTATGACTTTGGAATAAGCAATGACTTAAATATAACACCAAAAGTACAAGCAACAAAACAGACTTTGTTGACATTAAAAGCTTTTATGCTTTAAATAATGCCATCAAGAAAGTGTTACACAATGGGAGAAAATATCTGTATATTAAATACCTGAGAAAGAACCTGTATCTGGAATACATAATGAGCTCTTATAAGTCAATAACAGAAAGGAAAATAATCCAATTTAAAAGTATCTGAAAAGAAATTTCTCCAAAGATAAGAAATGGCCAATAAGCACATAAGAAGCTCAGCATCATTAGTAATCTGGGAAATGCAAATCTAAACCACGAAGGGAAATAACTTGACACCTAAAATAAGAAAGACCAGACAACAATGAGTGGTGTGGAGCATGTGGAAAAACCGGAACACCCACACACTGCTGGTGGAAATGTGAAATGATGCAGCTGTTTTGGCAAATAGTCTGGCAGTTTCTCAAAAGGTTAAACATAGAATCGCCACTTGACCTATAAAATGAATGTATAAATAACATGCCTTATTCACACAAAGGGCTATTTGGTACTAAGCAGACATAAAATACAGAGACAAGCTACAATATGAATGAAGCTTGAAAACATTATGCTAAGTGAAAGATGCCAGTAGCAAAAGGACAAATATGACATTATTTCATCTATATAATAAATCCAGAACTGGTAAATTCATATAACAGAAAATAAATTGATAGCTGCCTAGGGCTTGAGGTGTGGTGGGCCTTGTGGGGGAAACAAATGACCATCAATGGGTTCAGGGTTTTTTTGGGGGGGGGGTTCTAAATTGGATATATGAAGGTTGCACAAGTCTGGGATTATATGAAAAACCATGGAATTGTACATTTTAAAGAGTGAATTATATCTTAATAAAGCTGTTACAATCTCTTCAGTTTTCTATAGCATAGTAAATAGGGCTCTTTTATTGGTGAAATTTGTATTGATGTTTAACAAGAAGACTATTAGCCAAGGAAGCCACCATGGTATTTACCAAATGGTCTTTGAACTAGAAAAACTTGAAAATATGATCCAGTAATTCTACTCTTTAAGTATACCCTAAAACTGAAAACCTGCATCCACAACAAATCACACACATAGATGTTCACAGTAGCATTATTCAAAACAGCCTCTAGCAGAAACAACTCCAATATCCAACAATTGAGAAATGGATAAACAAATGAAGTCCATCCATAAAATGGACATTCTTTAGCCATAAAAAAGGAATGAAGTACTGCTTCATAAAGCAGTATGGATGAGCCCTGGAAACACTATCATCAGTGAAAAAAACTAGTCACAAACGACTACAGATGGTTATCACTTCATTCATTTGAAATGGTTATAAAAGGAAAAGCCACAGAGACAAAGTAGTTTTACTTGCCAGGAGCTGGGGGAGAAGTGATAGAAAGTAACTGCTTGTGGGTATAGGTTTCCTTTTGGAATGATGAAAATACGGTAGAATTGTATGTGGTGTTGTTGCAGCTCTGCAAACAAACTACAAACTACTGAACTGGTACTAAAGGTTGGACTTTATGGTATATGAATTATCCTTCCATTAAAAAAAAGTGTCTTATATTACAAATACTAATCAGATGTGCAAACTTACCAAAATTCTTTTTCGATCCTTTTCTGATAAGAACTTTACTGGTGGGTATTTCTGGGTAAAGCTGTAATAATATGAAGAGATTAAAAAAGAAAAGTCAAACAAACGTCCCCTCTATTCTCTCTATTGACCATCAGAACAAATGCCAGATTCTCAAGTTCTTGCAATTGGCTCCTCTTCTCTTCACTACTACTAGGAGAGCCTGAGGCCCCTAGCTAGCTTCAGTTTAAGAAAGATCCCACCTGATCCTGTTTAGAATCAAGCTAAGGACACAATGTGAGTTTCTATCCCTGGGAGGTGAAAATGTCAGCCATGAAAGCAAAGGCAGCACTAACCTCTACAAGGCCAGGTAAAAACACAAAATGTGGGAGCAAGAGGTATTTGAGAGAAGTCTAGATGGAAGGAGGCTGCCATACAAAGCTGAGAAAAGGAGATATTAATGAAACCATCTTCTGTTATGGGCAGTCTTACACTTTCTTCCAGCCCCTTTCTGTCATCAATACTTCTGGGGGACAGGGGCCTTCTGCCTTAGGTCTGGGACCATGCTGCAGGACTAGAGGGAGCTGGACAGATCTGTTTGTCAAATAAAACTTTGAGTCATTCCATCTCTTTTCTCTATTTCTCAGGTGGGGGTTGGCAATGTAAAGCTCTGGTGGTCTCCCGCACCCTCATCCCTGCCGCAGTCTCCTCACCTCCACTAAATGCACAGCACCCTGGCATTTTACACTTACGGGTGTGGCATCAGGGAAAAGCGCTCTTTCCCACACAGCACTGCGCTAGGCGGTAGCTCTGGGACTGCTGGAACCCATACTGTGCTCTACCTCAGGCCTGGATATTCTTCACCCACTATGAGTTCACCTCCCCCACCACCTGGTGATGGGGACAGAACCTGGGCCAGAACCTGCTAGGCAACCAATCCACCAGGAGCTACCCTTATCCCAGGGGTTCATTCTCTACCATCCTCGCGACTTTAGAGGAAGAGAACGAGATGGAGCTACACCCTGGAAAACGAAGCGGAAGGAGAGAAATCTACTCTATGAGGGCCAGTGGCAGAAGACTGCCTGAGAGAACCTCTCCTTGGGACCCCTAGCTATCAATAGCTGAGGATGCTCAAGTCTCTAATATAAAGAGGTATACTATTTGCATTATACCTGTGCACATCCTCCCATATTCTTAATTCATCTCTAGGTTACTTACAATGCCTTACACAATGTGAATGCTATGTAAGCAGTCATTACACTTCATTGTTTAGGGAATAACGAAGTCTGTCCAGGTACAGTTTGGGCACATTCCCCCAGACCCCTCACACACACACATATTGTTGTTGTTGTTGTTGTTGTTTTTTGGTACTGGGGATTGAACACAAAGTTGTTTTACCACTGAGCACATCTCCAGCACTTAATTTTTTATTTAAGTTTATTTTTAAAATTTTGTGGAGGGGGTACTGGGAATTGAACTCAGAGGCACTCAACCACTGAGCCACATCCCCAGCCCTATTTTTTGTATTTTTAAAAAAATATCTTTATCTTATTTATTTATTTTTATGTGGTGCTGAGGATCGAACCCAGTGCCTCATGCATGCAAGGCAAGTGCTCTGCCACTGAACCACAACCCCAGCCCCCTATTTTTTGTATTTTATTTAGAGACAGGATCTCATTGAGTTGCTTAGCACCTTGCTTTTGCTGAGGCTGGCTTTGAACTCGTGATCCTCCTGTCTCAGCCTCCTGAGCTATTGGGATTATAGGCATGCGCCACTGTGCCCAGCTTTTTATTTTTTATTTTGAGACAGGATGTCATTAAGTTTCTTAGGGTCTCTCTTAGTTGCTGAGGCTGGCTTTGAACTTGCAATCCTTTTGCCTCAGCCTCCCAAGTTGCTGTGATTATAGGTGTGTGCCACCACAGGCTCCCCTGAAATATTTCGGATGCATGGTTGGTTGAATGAATCTGATGCAGAACCTATAGCCTGTTTGAAAGCTTCAAATGAAACAGTATAGTACTTATACCAGGAAGAAAATATGTTTTCTTATAAGAAATGTACTTAAGTAAAAGTGAAGCAGATATGAACAATATGTACATGCATCATCACAGTATCTCATAAATATGTACAACTTTCATGTTCATTTTTCAAAAATCTTAGGGAGGAGCACAGTTATACCCATGCAGAGATAATGTATGCAGGATGAACTAAGATATATTTCCAATACTGTGTGCTTAAACCTGTAATTTCATAAACAAAAAAATAGTTTTGGTCTCCTGCTTTGATTTTCTTCAACATGCAGCAACTGTGTTCCAGAGTTTGTACACAGTATCAAGTCATTCAACTTTTAAACATTATTTTATACCTTCATTTCTTCCTTGGAGAAATCGCACACAAGAAGCTGTGACAGGATGGGAGAGCCATCAGGGTCCTCCCCAGTATGCGTGCCACACTGTTTGCCTTCTTGTAGGCATGGGTGACGGGGCAAGATGACCGGGGTGCAGCTACTGGGTGCACATGGCTGGACCACACCCTCAGCCAGTGGCTCAGCACTCGCCAGCATCTGCTGTACCCAGTGCTGGACAGTGGGCACACAGCCTGAATGGGGGGTAAATCTCATCCAGTGTATTGACTCATCTTTTAATTTAGAAACCTTTATTGAACACTGGTTCCATAGCAGTAAACAAGGGAGCAGGTCCCTAAGCATACAACTCCTGCATTCCTAAGTGTGGGAGAGACCAGAGGCAGAGGAAGTATGAAGCAAATAATGGGTCTTTTCTTACACCTTCCCAAACTAATCCTTTCATAATTGTTTTAGGTCATTTCAGATCGTAAGTGCCTTATGTTATTTTTCAGATCTTACTGCTTACTAGGACAGCCTGTACTGGAGATTGAACTCAGGGGCACTCGACCACTGAGCCACATCCCCAGCCCTATTTTGTGTTTTATGTAGAGACAGGGTCTCACTGAGTTGCTTAGCACCTCAGTGTTGCTGAGGCTGGCTTTGAACTCGCAATCCTCCTGTCTCAGCCTCCCTAAGTGCTGGGATTACAGGCTTGCACCACCGCGACTGGCTAAGAAGTACTCTTGCTTG
>PVHX01018219.1:0-37671 GCA_004024805.1 Geosciurus inauris | reverse complement strand
TATTTTGTGTTTTATGTAGAAACAGGGTCTCACTGAGTTGCTTAGTGCCTCGCCGTTGCTGAGGCTGGCTTTGAACTTGCGTTTCTCTTGTCTCAGCCTCCCTAAGTGCTAGGATTACAAGCATGAGCCACTGCGCCCGGCTCCTTGCTGTACTTTTTATTGTTACTAGACCCCAAAGCCAGCACCCTTCAGTGATTTGCTATTGGTCTTAGAATGTCGAGAGCCATCCGTGGACTATGTGTGGACCAAACTGTCATGGAAGCCCATTGAATAGGAAAATTTGGGAACTTCCTGCAGCAATCCTGCTGGTAAGATCACCCAGATACGTGTGAGTCCTATTCAGTGCTGCCAGGTGCTACATAGCACCAGAAATTGGGTGACCTGCTGCAGCCACCTAGCCACACAGACTCCTAGAGATAGGTGTAGCCTACCAAGATGCCAATCAATCTGTTGACTGCAAGACATCATGAAGCAAGACTCCATCCCTGAAGCCTCATCCCTGCCTTTGATGTATCCCCTAAAATAAAACCATGGGAGCCATTTCCTAATTGTTCTGTTCCAGCTCCTACCAGGACTGGAAGATCCTGTCAGGTGCTCTGCTTTTAAAACTCATTCTTTAACTCTGTCTCTTATTTTTTCACTAATTATTTGAGACTTTCTCAGGTGGCTTATCCCCTCCTGAGCAGGAAAAATTAACTTGGTGAAGCTCTGGCCACTTTGGAATAAAATTCAAAATTGTCCATGTGAGCCATAAGGCCCTGTCTGGTCTGGTCCTTGTTGGCTGTCTCCCTGTCTGGCCAGTCTTGCTTGCATTCTGCCACACTGACCACTGCCCATTTTCTTAAATGTGTCACTGTCTCTGTGCTTTGGGGCTTCTGTCTGTCAACCTCTCACTTCCTTTCCTTTCTCTAAGTGCTGCTTACCTCTCCCATGCTTAATTATTTCATTTTCAGGGAAAACTTCTCTGACCATATCTGCTCCCAGACTAGGTCAGTCCCCTATCATGAGCATCACTGGATTTTGCCTCCAGAGCAGGTATAATTAAACACACAATCACATGGTACCAATGTAGGGATGCCTACTCCACTGGACCATAAATTGCATGAGGACAGAGACCTTGTCTGCTGTGCTCACTGCTGTATCCCAGGGTCTGTTAGTGCCTGGTGCACACTGGAAACTTACCCCTTTCTCCAGGAAAAATGGCCATGTAGGTAATAGCCCATGCTTTTTAGGCCTGTTTATAGCAGGGTGTGACCTCCATGGGACAGCCAGACAGTGACCCCAGGATGTAGAGACCTGTGTGGTTGTTCCAAGTGATTAGCACAAATCATAGCTACTGTTTAACTGAGTAAAGGAAGATTTTTTCCAACAGGAACTAGTTTGTTGTCAGTGTTCCTAATCAAAACAACACTCCAAAGCTCTCACAAGAACTTTCAGGGTGGGGGGCAGTTTGCTGGATTTTATAAACACATGATCAGAAACACATACCCCTCCATGCAGTTAAAACATCCTTACAAACTATTCCGATTTCCCATCTCCTGTTGTTTCATGTGCTTGCCTTAACTTCTTAGCAAAAAATATATAAATATATTCCTTGTTTAAATTGTTAACTCACTGAGAAGTGAGCACATCTTTGTTTCTCCGTTTCTTCCCAGCAGTGCACTGTTAAATAATGCTTACAATAATACTTAAGGATAACAACCATAGCATATGTCTTGGGAAAATTAAGAGGCTCTTAGGAGAACCTTTTTGTTTTTCTTACAGAGTAGGTACCCCTCACTGGGATATTTAAGTCCAAGCTAAACATGGGTAATACAAATGAAGAGCCTTGGCAGTATTACATAGATAAACACAAATCATCAATTATCCAGAAGCCGAATCATCTGAAGACACAAGCAAAGAAAGCTAGTAAACAGAAAGTCTAGTGTTGCCGAAGTCACTGAAACTAACAATTTCAGGACAGAGGAGACTGTTCCAGAGAACTTGTTAGGGAAAATGGTCAAGATGATCTGGGGAAATGAGAGTGAAGGGTGTTAAGGCCCCTGAGAGGAAGACGTGGGGCCAGGAAAGTATGGGGCAGGACCATGGTATCTTCACCACCATATGGTGCTAAGGTGGAGCTGGCGAGAAGCTTCCCACACAGCTGTGGATGGCACTGGGGACTTAAGGAAGTGGCACAGAAGCAGTGGCTCATGTTCCCAACCTTTTCTAAGTCCCGAGTAGGAGCATGAAGGATCACTATTGACCATAAATTGCATGAGGACAGAGACCTTGTCTGCTCTGCTCACTGCTATATCCCAGGGTCTGTTAGTGCCTGGTACACACTGGAAACTTTCTTTCTCCAGGAAAAATGACCATGTAGGCAATAGCCCATGCTGTTTAGGCCTGTTTATAGTAGGGTGTGACCTCCATGGGACAGCCAGACAGTGACCCCAGGAGGCAGAGACAGACGGTTGATAGTTCAGTGGCCCAAACTGAACCATTAAGATACCTGTGCTTGATGGTAGCCTATCAGGAAGGCCAGGAGAGCTAGGCCTTCACCTTTCATGTAAAGTCCTCCTCTACCAACCCAGGGGCCTCTCCTCAGCCGGACTTCTGCTCTCTGCCTTTTTCACTTACCAGGCTCTGAGCATAAATGTTTCTGAAGTTCAGTGTCTTGAATGTATCTCTTCAGTTAAATTCAGACTGTGGTCCATCTTCTGCACCAGCTTGGCCACCTCAGGGCATGGTACAGAGATGGTTGCTATATACATCTTATGTTTGAAAATAGTCTTGCTCAGCATTTAGGTCACCCATGTAGAAATCACAGGGCCCTCCTACCAATCTTTCCTGCTGTCACAGAATCCCAGAGCTGGCCTCCTAATTAAAGAGCTCACATCTCCACACTTGGCTGCTTGTTGAAAATATCAGAAGCCACAGTATGCCTCTTTTGGAATCAACTACAATTGTGAAATTTTTAGTTTTTCTTTTTCTCTCAATGTTCAAATAATGCTATAGTTGCCTGAACAAACACTGATTATCGGTGATGTAGTTAGTTCAGTGTCTTAGCCTGTTTTTTGTGCTATAGCCACGGGTTGGATAATTTATAAAGAAAATTCTCTTATAGTTCCAGAGGCTGAGAAGTCCAAGATCAAGGTTATTGCATCTAGCAAGGGCCAGTGCCGCCACCTTCTTTTTTTGGCACCAGTGATGGAACCCAGGGGCATTTTATCACTGAGTCACACCCCTAGGCCTTTTCATTTTTTATTTTGAGACAGGGTCTTGCTAAATTGCTAAGGGCATCACTAAATTGTTGAAGCTGGCTGGCTTTGAACTTGCAATCCTCCTGCCTCAGCCTCCTGAGTCACTGGGATTACAGGCATGTGCCACTGTGCCCAGATGGTGAGGGTCTTCTTGCTGCGCCATTCCATGGTGGAAGGTGAAAGAGTGAGAAGAGGTGAGGAGTGTGGGGAGTTCAATGTATGTTAATAACAAACTCACTCCTGCCATAATAGCATTTATCTTTTCTGTTCACCTCTTAAGGGTGTCACCTTGCAGCACTATTGCGTTGGGGAGTAAGTTTCTAGTACATGAACTTTGGAGGGCATATTAAAATCATAGTACCCAGTTTCATATCCTGCTGTGTTTTAATCAGCCTCCTTTCTGGGTCATATTGTTGGCCTCCTGCTGGGTGTTCCCGAATACTGGGCCATATGGGTGGTCTGGGATGCTCTTCTGCTTCCTTACTAGACTCCTTAAAGATTCTTGATTCTTAAAGGCTTTGGAATTACTTTGTTCTTCTGTCTGAAGTAAATTCATAATCATGCTTGATGCAATAAATTCTGATTTAAAAATTCAGGTGCATAATCTAGAGCCAGGATAAAGTGGAAAAGTAAATCTGATTCCTTATTTTTTTAACTGAACATTTAACAGGAAGCCAACCAGGAGAACGTTGCGACATTTTCAGTTTTAGCTATTGGATAGATGACACAGTGGAAGAGGAACTGTTAGATTTTAATCTGTGCTTTGCTCCTAGCTAGCCAAATGACCTTGAACAAGTCATCTCAAATTTTGTGGTGAATGTTTTTTCATCTATAAAGTGAAAGAATTACACTAAGTAGACCAATTCTGAGGCTTTTCTGGCTCTAACATTGTAGGAGACAGAGTACACAAACCTCAAACGCTTATAGAGGAATGAGATTGCCCGAGTCCAGTTGGGGATTTGGACATGACTAATATAAAGAGCTCTAGAAATGAGAATAACCACAAACTGATGCTCTTCATTTTCCTCTGAGAAAAGGAGTTTCACCTGTGGGGTTTCTATGTGAAAAGCTATTATACAAGACAAGTAAAACAGAAAGCAGCAGGAGGGCAGAGTACTTACTCCATGGAATAAACAGAGCAATTCTAAGCACTTTGAACAAATTATAATTTTCATAACTCCATAATACAGACAATATACTCCCCACTTAACAGATGAAAAACTGGAGGCTGAGGAAAGTTAGGTAAGGTCAAGTGAATTGCCTAAGATTACAAGACACACAGTAAATTGCATTATCTCAGATTCAAATTCAAAATTTACTTGTTCTAAAGTTTTACTCCAAAAACTTGTTTGAAACAAAATAAAATACTACCAAACAACAAAGAAAGACTATATTCCCTCAATCTTGATTTAGTGCAACTATGAATAATGCAATTGATTCTACAAAGAATTCTATGTGATTGGTAGAAGGACAGAAATGTTGCCTCATTTTTGTAGTAAGGGAGACTCCTGGAGGAGATGGTCTTTTAAAAGACTTTTCTGAGTCTCCATGGTACATGGGCCTCATCACTGTTGAAGGACATATCTTTCCATTGGGACCATATCATCACCATCATCATCATCATCATCACTATGGTTTGGATATAGTTTTTCCCCCAAGGGTAGAAACTTGTACTACAAGCTTGCTACCTAGGGTAGTGGTGGTGCTGGGAGGTGGTGTGGAATATTTTAAAGGGGTCCTTAGATCATTGGGGGATGCTTTGGGAAAGGATTATGGGAGCCCATTATGCTCTCTTGCTTCCTTTTTTGAGATGAGACCTCTTCCTCCCACATGTACTCTTGTAATTGTGACACCATCTGCAATTATGCTGTCATCAGAGGGCCACCCAGACCCTGCCCAATCTTGACTTTGAACCTCCAGAACTCTGAGCTAAATAGGCTATTTCTTTATAAAGTCACCTTGCTTCAGGTATTTTGTTATTCTTATGAAAATAGACTAATGCAACCATCATCATCATCCCAAGTGAAGTCAGATGTATGAGCATAGTTCCCTACCCCCATGCTGTGAAAATTATCCTCTTTTGTAGCTTGGGCAAATGCAGACATACTAACCTTCACTCTGACCAGGAATCATCAGTGATAAAGAGACTGACTGCAGGTCAAAGAGTTTGAACAAAGGTGTGTTCTACAGCCTGCCTGCTGTAACTGTGTAGAAAGCACAGTCCCCAGCAAGTTCACCAGGAAGTGCCTGTCTTTTGACTCCTCCAGAGTCTCGGTTTGCTGGTGAGCACCTAATGTGGTCTTGAAAGCTATGCAGGAAAAGCATCACATTCCCAGAGAAATGAAATTGGGACTAACCTATGCCTTCTTTGTGGCTGGGTTTAGTATAATGCAGAAGTTCTTAAACTTCAGGAAGCATCAAAATCCCCTAGAGGACTTGTTAAGTCATACCGGGCCTACTCCCAGAGTTTCTTAACTCTGTAGTTCTGGGGTGGGACCCACATTTCATATTTCCCTCAAGTTCTCAGATGATGTTGAGAACCACCGTTTTGCTAAGCTGAAGGATCCTTAGAGCAGCTGGGTTAAAGAAGGCTGCAAGAAGTTTCATGTATGGTTTTGTGAAGAGAATCAAAGGCATTTCTTCCATCTACAGAGCATCTCTGGCTGGGTAGGAAAAGTTCACATTCGTGTCAGGCATCAAATCATTGGGTGGCATTGCTACTGCAGAGTCTCTTCCTGGGGCACAGCACCCCTGCTGCAGGCCCCATCGTGTCCCCCATGCCCTTACTTCCATGTATGATCCTCCTCCTACCTGTCATTTAAGCTACTGGGGGAAGTGGAGAGTGAGTCAAGTTGCTTTGTTGACCAGTCTCATGTGTTGGAGACAGCAGTTTTACCTCTCTCACTCAAGAAGTTGAGAACTTTCTCTTTGCTAAATTGCAAAACTTTTTTTTCCTTTTTTTGGTATATAAAAATATCATAAAGGTGAAGTTTGCTGCTTCTAGTCTGGTATCTGTTCATAGGCAGTCAATACTTTTGAAAGCCCATTTAAATCTATAAATTCTTCTTTTGTAGTCCACATACATGCAAATGCCAACAATCCTAAATTGATGTGCTCATTCTGGATCCTGATAAAAGTATTCCATGAGTGTTTAGCTAATCGCTCATACTCAGGTAGCAGGGTACGTACTTTGAAGTATTTCTGCAGCAACAGAGAGGCATCGTGTTGAGTGACACACTCACTGTAGGGCAGTGCTTCTGTGATGGGCTATAGTTGTGGAAGTCATGGCTTCCTCATGTCAGGGAAAGTACTAAGAGACACCTTGAGAATCAGAAGAGGCCCAAGGGACAATCTGGTGTAGTATTGGACTGCCTGGTGTTGGGGCGCTGGAACACATGGGCATTGATGCATGACTTTGATCTCAGGAACATCATGTTCTTCTAATTTAGTTAAGAGTATTTGAGGGCTGGGGTTGTGGCTCAGTGGTACAGTGCTTGCCTGGCATGTGTGAGGCCCTGGGTTCGATTCTCAGCACCATGTATAAATAAATTAAAAAAAATTAAAGGTCCATTGAGAGCTAAAAAATTTTTTTAAAAAGAGTATTTGATTTTTAAGCAACGGGAAACAGACTGAGCTAGCGTAAAAGGAAGATGGGAATTTACCATAAAGACAGAGGAAGGAGGGGCTTGTGTAGGCAAAGGAAAGAAGCTTAACCTCAGGAAGTGACTAGAGCCAGGGAAAGGCAGAGTTGGGAATCCAGGGAAGCTTTTCTGTACCTCTCACCTGTCTGCTTTGTTCCCTTCATCTGTTCCTCGATGTCTACAGACTAGCTCTTTTTGCAGAGAGTCACAAGGCAAAAAGGCTTGTACCACAGCTACCTAGGTCAGATCCAGAGGGGTAACTTCGATTCCCACTCCTCCAATGAAAGGACTGTCATGGTTCAGCCATGGGTTGTGTTAATTATATTGTTGATCCCAGCTCTTTGCTACCTTTTCAAAGAATTATACATCTAAATTCTGCATGGCCTTTTGGTGGACAGATGGCAGTGAGGAAAGTGTTATGGGATGTTGGGAGAAGGACAATTCATTTTATGTACTGGCAAACATCTTGTAAAACTGTCGTCTGTGAAATCTGGGAAACAGAATGTTGGGTTAGTCAGTTTTCAAGCAGAATCGGAAAAGTGTGAGCTGGTTGCTTCCAGCTGCATTTGATAAAGTAAGTATGAGAAAAATATCAGCTCCAGCAAAGTGTTTACGGTTTCAGATGAATGTAGAGATCCCAGAGATTCTGGGACCTGCAGGATTGGAAAGAGAAACTGTTTTTAAGTATGCAAAAGTGTGGCCACTAAAGCCCCAGCCTTGGGTGAAGTTAAACTCAGAGAATTGTCATTAAGACACAGTCTCAGAGCAGATAAAAGTCACAGCCTTTCGGTTGGGGTTGTGGCTCAGTGGTAGAGCACTTGCCTAACATGTGTGAGGCACTGGGTTTGATTCTCAGCACTGCATATAAATAAAGTCCATTGACAATTAAAAAAATATCAAAAAGAAAAAGAGCTCTTTTAAAAAAAATTTGTAGCCTTTGTTAATACTTCTGAAAAGATTAAGGGACCCAAGTAGACCCTTTTATCTAGACAAAAACTTTGCCAAAAATGTTAGGATGTAGCCCCACCTAAGCCCTATGAAGTGGTTGCTACAGCTGCCACAGGCGATGCCCTCATCCTCCAGCTGTTGCAGGTGCTGGCTTACCCTTTTCCACATGCTTTCCCTTAGCTGACTAGGTTTGTCTTGTCCTCCCTTTGGCCCATGCCCCACCATCTAGTGGCTTTTCCATAAATAATTCCCAGTGTTTTCAAACTTAGGTTAAAAAGGGCAATATTTTACCTGGAAACCCAAAGCAGCTTTTAAAGTTAAGTGGTCAGTGAAGGTAGCTCTGCTTTACATGCTTACTGAATATATGGAATCCCAGCAAGACAGTTCTATAGCATTCAAACAAGTCCACTCCATGGGATGTACATAAAACAACATCCAAGTTGCAGTTATCACATTTTTTCCCATTTTCCCTGGTATTTCTGCTGAAGTTTGAATGAGAATAGGAAAAGTGCCGAATATTGCATTATACAGAATACTTAGTACAAAGCCAGCCCACAAAGCCTTGGTGACTCTGACAAAAGGAAACTGATAAGAATAGCAAGAAAGGGGAGTCATTACTGCTCAAAATATCTTCAGAAGTGGATGTGGCTGACCTTCTGAGGCAGAGCTTGAAAAATTGTAAAAGGGGATGTAGCCTTCTGAAAAAATGTGCAGCCCTATTCAATCTAAAGCAGTGGCTCTTTTTAGTTTTGATTGTGCCGCAGGCTCTGTGACTCTGTCACTACTTTTCTCCCAGTAGCAATTGATGTGGAGAAAAGCCATTGTTCCTAGGAGCTACGTGAGCAAGGACCTGTCTGTGGCTTTCTCAATCTTGCCCCTGAAATGCAGCTCCCCAGCCTTCCATCTCAGGATGCACCACTCCCTGCAGGTACCATCTTCATGCCTGTCTTGGTTCATTTCCTATTGGGCCATTAATCCACTTTCTCTATGGTCAAATCCTTCAGTTCTAAAGACACTCAATTTAGTCCTTTAAGTGAAACAAAATGATCCTCTTCTGAGCTCTCATGGAATGTTGCACATATTTACAAGTCGTTTTTTTTTCCTTTCCTTTTATTAATGGGCTTTGCATTGCATAAACACCAAAATCCCTTCTGTGGTTTGCAAAGTCCTGAATAATCTACTTTGGCTTCCTTTTCATGCATCATTCCAGGATTTTCTTCCATGTCTCACAAGTCTCTAGCCATGGTGGATTCTTTCTATTCCTTTAAAGCACAGAAACCCCCAGAGCCCTTGTCTATCCCATTCTCTCAGCCCAGAACAAATTTCTATTTTTTTCTATTCATGGATGACTTAATAACACTTAAATGCAACCTTGTAGAGTGGCTGGTAGTAGATGCTTCCTGAGCAAAATGCCTGGGTTTGTATATGACTTTGGCTACACACAATGTTTGACCTTGGAAAATTGGCTTACTCTTTCAGTTTTAGCTTCTTCATCTATGTAATAGGAAAAATAATGGCAAGTACTTTAGAGGGCTGTCAAAAGGCTTAAACAGATAACCCAGGGGGTCTGGAAAATGGCAATGAGAGAATGTTTAAAATTTCTCCAAGCACTCCTATAAAATTAAACAGAGCAATTAGGAAAAAAGAAAACAAAAGCAAAGCAAAACACAACAAAACAAAAAAACCCAAGTTCCCCAAATCTGTGGTCAAGTTTTATAACAAAATGAATTGACAATGTGTCCTCATGAACTCTAAATATGAGCAGACAGAGATAAACCAGCAATACCTAAAGCCTTGAATTGTATCAACAGCTGTGCTGGAGAAAGCAAAAGAAAGCAGTTATAGGCATCTGATGTATGGTTCCATCCCCCAGAAATGCAGGATGGTGTTCACAGGAAATCTCAGAGGCCAACTGGACAAAACTAACCAGACAAAACTCTCTTATAAGACAAAGCCCCACAGTGAGTAGAGGAAACTGCTGGGAATGAGCAGCATGAGGTCAATAGAGACAAAGAAAAAAAAAGGGCCAGATGAAAACAGAGGAGGAGAGCAGAGCTGGGAGAGTTTCAGAAAAGAAAAGATCAGACGGTGAAGAAACAGCACAAGAGGGAGCTCGAGAGCCGTGAAGTTAGGAAAAGAACCACGTTTTCTATAAAAAAGAACAAGAAGATTAAGATCAGATTCCACAAAAAGTTGTTAGAGATAAAAAAAAAAATAGGGAAGTAAGGAACACAATAATATTTCTACAAACAATTAAAGCATGCCAGAAAAATCATGTTTACAAAGTTGATGGGAACATATTCTCAAGAGCAGAGGGCAATAGGCAGAGGAGCTCATCAGTGTGGAGATGCATGTTGCCAGAGAAGGCGTGCTGGGAGGGGATCCTGAAGGAGGTTGCAGGTGTTTCTGGTCCCCTTCCTCACCAAGAGCAGGCAGTCAGTGAGGTGTCATGTTGGCCAGGTTCAGTTTCCAGGACCTGAATAGAGCAGCGATTACCTTCCAGAGGAGGAGGCATGACCTTGCATGGATAACAGGGTCGAGAATCTAGACGAGAGTGAAGAGTGGAAGAGCCTAGAAGGTTACAACTGGGTCAGAAATCGAGCAGTGTCGCAGCAAGCGACAGTGCTTTGGGAAGGTGTTCACAAATGGTTTTGAAGCTCTTTCAATTCCCATTAACAGGCCAATATATGGGTGGCCCACATAATATGCATGAATGGATTGGTGCCTCAAAAGAGGGAAGATGTTTTGGAGCAAAGCAATGCCACCAATGTACCAATAGCTGGTGATCTGGTGTGTAAGCCAGCCTAACTAGGTGGGTCTGCAGAGGAAATCTCTTCCTTCTTTAATCTGACCCTCATCTCCCATTCTTCCATAACTTACAAGAGTCTTGAGCATTTGAAGATGGGAATGGCATTCGATATGGGCCAAGTGGTCGGACTGCTGAACAATCACAATCACATTATGATCCTCGGTTTCAACTTCCTTTATCTCCTTTTGGGAATTTGATTAGTAAACATTCACTTTCATTTTTCTTCTTTAGTCACTTCTGTCCCTCCCTTTCTTGTTGTCTTATTTTCCTTTTGGTTTGGCTCCTGCACTTTCCTATTATTTGCAGGTGGATTGGTTAAGCAATTGCTCCTTGTGTGTCTCTATCTCCAACTTGACTATCAGCTCGCAATCTTCATCTTGTTTCTGACTGCAGATATACAATAGCCTGATCCCTGTGTGCCTCTCTGTCACCTGCAGGAACAGCTGGAAGCTTCTCTTTTAAGACAACCCTGATGTAGTATAGATCTATCTCCCTTTTCTATGTTCCCTCATAGGAAACTACTTCCTCAAACCCATCTGCTTTATAGGTCTTACAGTCTCTGAACTACTTACAGAATTCCTGTGTCCTGAAAACCAGTGGTTGGAGAGATGCTGCTCCAGGTGACCTTGGTCTAGACCTTCCAGTTCAGTGACATGAGCCAACAAGAGGCCAATGGCTCACTTTAATGGGAAGGATGTATTTTCTAGTGATTGATGACTTTCTTCATAAATTATGGATATGAATCTCTGCTGAGGCCAATGAGTTATCAAGAAACCATTTAAGCAGTAAATCCCCTCCCTCTCTCACATTCTCTGGGTAGTTCTGACATTGCTCAAGTACCAGAGAAATACGAGGCTGCCCTTTGCAGGCATGGCACTTTCCTAAAAATCAGATTTTTTACTTGTTGAAGCCAGGAGGGAAAGCTGTGGAGGAAGATCTGCAACTTCAGTCTAGGCAGCCTGGATTCCTTCAGCTCACATTTAGCATGCAGGTGTGGTTGGGATCAGAACAGGCTTGAATTTGAATGAATTGCATGAATTGAAAAACATAGCTTTTGGTTTGTTGTTATTTTTTTGCCAAGAGTATTTATTTGTGGGCTGATGTCAGAGGAACGGGAGAGAGAAGAAAAAATAGGTAGCAGAGGGAAAGGAATGTCTCTCCCTTTCCTTCTCATCTCTTGTTCTGATTTTGGTCCCTGGGGAGAGAAGGAGGGCTAGAGGAGACAGAGAGGGAGCTGCTGAAAGACCATAGGCTCAGGCAGTTTCCCTTCAGGACCTAGGAGAGCAATGCTCTATGGAATTGAGAATCTACCATTCCCCCTTTTCTGCAGGGGACCCTCCAGCACCTCCCCAGCTGGCATCTTAGAGGATAATATCCTGGGCAAAGGCCCTGATATTTTGGTGAGCACAGGACATAAAAAGAGAAAGATTAGAACAGGTGTGCTAGCTCACAGCTCAGGACACATTTGCTCTCATTCTGTGGTAAACAATGCACTATTGAGGAGTTGGGTGGCAACAGTCAGCTGTTGAGATCTCGGAGGCCAACAGACCAGGGTTGATTCCTGGATCTGGTGCTTCTTTTAACTTCCTGGTTGACTTTGGTCCTTTCTGCATTTCCTATTTCCCAAAATGAGGCATTTTGGGGTTAAGGGATCTCTTAAGTCTCTTTCATTCTTTTTATCATTCTTTTAGCTCTTAGTATCATTCTTTTTTTTTGGTACTGGGGATTGAACTCAGGGGTACTCAACCACTGAGCCACATCCCCAGCTCTATTTTCTGTTTTATGTAGAGACAGGGTCTCACTGAGTTGCTTAGCACCTCGCCATTGCTGAGGCTGGCTTTGAACTCGCGATTCTCCTGTCTCAGCCTCCCTAAGTGCTGGGATTACAGGCTTGAGCCACTGCGCCCGGCTTAGCTCTTAGTATCATTCTTGTTAGCCATTAGATGGCGTTAAAATGTTAAGATCATGATTTTTGATGAGGCCAGCCTCTTGCTGAAAACTTCTGTTCTGCTTTCCGTTGCACATGGGTACATGCTTATGCCTTCAAGCTCTGCAAATCCCCCCAGTCTCGCCCTTGCCCAGCCCCTGACTTCCTCTATAGCCAGCCATCCTGGAGGTCCCCATGCTCCAGGTCCTTTTGTATGCCAAGTTCCTTCTCATCTCAAGGCCACTGCTCATGTTGATCCCTCAGCCTGAAGGAACCTCCCAACATCTTCACAGAGATGAATTCTTATCACATAACCCCAGCCCCAATGCCACCTCCTTAGAGAGACCCTCCTGTACTATAACATACACAGTGCCACTTCTCACACTCTCTATCTCATTTTCTCATTTTGCCATCTTAATAGCCTTTATAATTATTTGTAATGAGCTCAATATTTATTTTATATGGCGTAAAAGTCTATGAGAGCAGAACCTTGCTTGTTTTTCTTACTCCCAGTGTCTGGCTCACATCAGAAGTGTCTAAACCTTCATCGATAGGGGTGACACAAATGTTTTGCAGCAGTAGACCCTGCAGAGTTCAAAGTCTCTGACAATTACCTTGAAAAGGGAGCCTTTGGAATGCGCATCAGCTTTTGGAATATTATTTGCTTTTTCTTAGTCCGACTTCTGAAATTAGAAAGAGGTTTTTTCCACCCAATTCCAGCTAAAACCAAGTAAGAATCAACATAATAAACAGTTAAAATAAGGAGAATGATATGAGGCATGTGCAAGGCACTTCATATGCGGATTTACCTATCCCGCACAACTATGTGATACAGGTCCAATCACCTTGGCTTCCAGAAACCGGAACTCTGTGGTGTTCACTTACACATCTATGGTTATACTTCTAGAGATTCTTGGAGTTTAAAATTAGAAAGGTGTGGGTTCAAAGTCCATGTTAATTCTTCTGTGCCTTATTGTCTCTGTATTGGTGTCCCCAAGATCACTTTCAGGTTTGATTAGAAGGACTCGAAGAACCCAGCAAAGCTAAGATACTCATGATTATGGTTTATTTCAGTGCAAGTATATAGTTTACAATCAGCAAAGCCAGAAAGCCCAGGAGAGATGAAGCACATGCTTCCAGCTGACCTTTCCTGGTGAGTTGCTCGGACAACATTTCATTTCCCCTGCCATGATATGTGACAACATGTGTGAAGTTTTGTCCATCAGAGCTCACCTGAGCCTTGGTGTCTGGGGTTTTTATTGAGGGTCAATCTAATAGGCATGCGGATCCCTGTGACTGACTTCTACTATCCAGTCTGCAGTTGGAAATGGGCACAAAATTTGAATAAAGATGCACCAGCCTGGAAAATGGGAGACATCCATTCATACGCTCCTTTGGGGGAGCCCAGGCCTGGCATTGGGCTGACTTGGGTATCTGAGACTCAGAGTGAGGGGCTTGATTAGACCCCCATGAACTATGACATGGAGATAGAAGGCTACAGAAGGAGAAGTGTGGGAAGCTGGAGCTGGCCTTTGCTCATTCCTTTTTTCCCTAATGTCACTCAGCTGCAAGTTAAAAAATATCTTGGGAAGAGCACATGATTCCATTAGGAAGAACATTTCTGACTGTCAAAATTATATTTGTCTCAGTAGCAACCAAAAATTTGTTATTATTGTGTATAGAAACTAAGTACAGGCCAGGCGTGGTGGCTTACGCCTGTAATCCTAGCACTTTGGGAGGCGGAGACAGGAGAATGGCAAGTTCAAAGCCAGTCTCAGCAATGACGAGGTGCTAAGCAACTCAGTGAGACCCTGTCTCTAAATTAAAAATACAAAATAGGGCTGGGGATGTGGCTCAGTGGTTGAGTACCCTTGAGTGCCATCCCCAGTACCAAAAGAAAAGAAAGAAAAAAAGTACATCAGTCATAGCATGGCACAAATGGTGAATCTGACTATTAATAATTTTCATCATTCATCATAATATTTTAAATATCTTGGCCCCAGGATGCCTGCAGACATGCTGTTTCCCCCTAGATTTCTATCACCATTTTGTGTCAATTCAAAGCAACTGAGTACGAAGCTCAAGATGAAATATTATTCTAAGTTTACTTGTACGAGTTTAAATAGAAATAGGCTGAAGTCTAAATTGTGTCTTTTATAAAATTTTACTAAGCTAGAAAAGAGGAATTGTCATGATGGCAGGAAGTTGGATTTGTTTTGTTGAATAGGAACTGAGCTTCCCTGTACTGGCAGTTTTCAGTCTCATTTAGTGATTTAATATTTACAGGGGACCAGGTGGGTGCTCAGAGATTTGAGTAGGATAGGTTTGTATTGACTGCTTATTTTGAGATCATAAAGGCAGGGAAGGCAAGCAGGCACCTTTTCTTCACCCTAACATCAAAATGTGTTTCTCAAACATGTTCAGATTCTTACTTTACTGAATTATTGGGCAGGAATATTAATTTCACACAGCAAAATGTGGGCTGACCAATGTGATTCTTCCTTTGAAATTAACACATTACTCATGTTTATGAGTAACACACTCTGAATAGTAATTGGATTTATTTTTCCTTGCTTCTTTTGAGCATGCCAGTTAACCCACAGCTGGCATCCAATGCTTCAACCGCCGATTTGGTAGAGGGGGGTGCGTGACATTTTCTGATGTTTTATCATACAAATACTGGAATCTCATTTATTTTTTGTAGCTAAAGTTCATTGCTTATCCCCATAATTATTTGTTTGGGTTTTGTTCATCAGTGAGCTTTGCCTCTTTGGCTCATCTGTGAACACTTTGCCAGACTCTTCAGAAAGCTGAGATTCACAGCTCTACAGAGGGTCAGATTTTCAAGGACCTTGGTGGTCTCCACACCTACATTCTACTGATTGAAAGATTTTATTTTGTAATTATTGAATGAGGAGATTGGCAGGCAAAGCCAGCCTACCACCTGTTTTCAAAAATAAAGTTTAATGGAACACAGTTATCATTCATTTATTCATTGCTTAAGGCTGCATTTATACCACTGCAGCAGAGTTGAGTAGTTATGTAGCTGCATAGTTGTGGCACGTGACTCACTGATAAGTAAGTACACTGAGCTAGCATTTGAAGGGTATGCCAGATGGGAGTGGAATTAAAGTGGGAATATTCAGATTGTATTGGTTGCACAAGCATGTATGTGAAGGGACTTTTGTATACTTCTTCCTTGTTCAGCTATTCAGAGATGACAGACAAGATGCTAGTCATGAGAACATTCTCCAATAAATGTCCTGCATGCCAATCTCTGTCTCAGCTTTGTTTCCCAGGTAACTCAATCTATGACACATGATATCTGTGACAGCATCCCAGAATTTCCACAACATTGTGTGATCACCCGTAAAGACTGTTACTTCTTCAAAGAACTGTTTTCTGTCTTGATAGCATTTTCTATTATTCTCAAGGGAAATGTTCTTTGTAGGTCCCACTTTTTTCTCCCTTCAGTTTGATATGGAGCTTACCTTTTACTTCCTCCTCATGGTAGGTTGTGCACTGTCAATTTTTTATGATTACATATTTGGACAGGCATCATCCTAACATGCTGACTACTCATTGTGATCACACACATTGATCACACTTTACTTCATCAGTGAAGAATGCGTGGTGGTGTGCCCCAGGATGCTTGTCAGGAACCACTGTGGGCTATGCACACAGTGAGCTTATTGTCACTGGTGTGCTAAAGCAGAGAAAGAAAAAGAAGGGAATGAGAACTAATATTTATTGGCCACAAGCTATGTGCTTACTAGGCTAGGATTTTATTTATGTCATTTTATCTGCCAAACAACCTTATTTACAAGTACCATTAGGCTCATTTACAAGGCTCAGGGAGGTTAAGAAAGTCATAGATAAAGTATTGAGAAAAAGGAGGATTTAAAATTCAAACAACATTTACTTGACTCTAAGTCCCATGATTTTTCTCTGGAAACATGCTTTTATCCAGAATGAATAGGTTTAGCGTGTGTGTGTGCCTTTTACAAGAAACTTATGATTGATCCATAAAGTCAGTTGTGTGGCTGTGTGGATGTATGATTAAGAGTGAAGATTCTGGCTTCAGATGACTTAAATTAGTTGTGTATCCTTGGACAAATTTCTTAATTCCTCCATGCCTTTTTCCTCATCTATGGAAGAGGAATAATACCAGTACCTAACTCACAGGGTTACTGTGAGTGAAATGTTATACCTGCCTACCACGAGAGAGATGGAAAAACTCGTCCAGACCACTCATGTATAGCCAAAGAAGCCTTTATCGCGCTGGCCAGGTGATGCCACTCCACCCATTCAAAGTGGTGTGCTAAGAATGACCCACCAGAGAGGTTTTTTTTTTTTTTTTTTTTTTTTTAACCAGTATATAAAGGGAAAAATCACAGGCAGGTGTGATGCTGGTGGAGTGTTTAGTTACATTCAGTTACAATATTTCAGCCAATGCAAGCAAGCCATAGACAGAAGCAAAAGATCTTGTGGTGAGTGGGGCTCAGCCTAGGTAGTCCATATCCTGTTTTCTTCTAGCCTGGTGGGAGCTGACAGGGGCTTTTTCATGTTCTTTTTCATCTCTGAGAACCAGTATTCAGCACCAGTTCTCAGAAATAGAAAAAAGCACAAAAAATCTGAGATGGCTGCAGGGGCCAAGATGGACTCCCTGTTGTTCAGTTATTACAAATCCACGAGACAAAGAGCTAGAATTGGGCCTAACATGGCATTGGCATTCGGTAAACATAAGTGGTTTTAAAGGTTATTAGTATATAAGGATTGGAGTTGATGAGTGGAACAACACAAAGTATGTATACTTAAATCATTTGGCATTTAAAGAAATTACCTAGGCCCCCAAATACAGAGTATCTGTTAAAGTACATCCGGGTACAGCTTTGACATTTGTATTTTGAAAGGAAGGATCTTCTGAAATGAGGCCATTGCAAACCAATAGGTAAGGACAATTCAATTATGAATCACAAGTTCCCTTTTATTTCTGAGATTCTGTGATTCTAAAGGTGAGTATTGGCTGATTAGATAAAAATGCTGCAGATCGTTCATTCTTAACAGAGGTGATATTACCCTCAAGGGGCAGAAAATCATTTTTTGGGGGGGAGAGAGGAAAAAAATCTTTTAACATGGATGCATATATACCATACATAAACAGATAAATGGAAGATATGAAATACTACAATTTCATTGGAGGATGACAATCAGGGAAAGATGTCTAAAGGTGCTCCTTAGGGGGTTGACATTGAAAACAAGGCTGAGGAACACTGTTGTAAAGGAGTGGATTTGGTCTTAATCTTAAAGGCGCACCTGCTTTTCTTTTGGACTAACTCGAATTAATGCTACTCAAGCTGTAAGTAGAAAAAATGAGAGTTAACTGGTAGTCGAGGCATATAAGAAAAGAACCCTTTGGTTTGAAGATAGCCATGGGCTATAATTTAAAGTAGAGGCTTTTTATTTGAGAGCTGTTTATTTTTCTTCATCTTGTTTAAATCTAATGACTCTTTTTTCTTGTGGCCTACCTGGTTGCCATATGTGTAAACTAGAAAACGGTATTGAGAGTCAGGTGTGGTGGTGCACACCTGTTGTCCCAGCCACTCAGAGGCTGAGACTGCGGGGATCTCCTCGTCCCAGGAGTTCTTGATCAGCCTGGGCAGCAGTAGTAAGACCCTGTCTCAAAAAAACAAAAACAAAAGAGAGAGAAGAGAAGGGAAGGGAAGGGAAAGAAAGGGGAGGGGAGCAGAGTGGAGGGGAAGGGAGGGTAGAGAGGAGGAAGAGAGGAAGGAAGGAAGGAAGGAAGGGAGGGAGGGAGGCAGGGAGGGAGGAAGGGAGGAAAGAAGGAAAGAAAGAAAAAGAAAGGAAGGACTGCATTGGACACAGGAGGTAACAAGATCTCACAACCAGAGAATGTGGTATTTCTTCTGGGATCATATATGAGAGTTTTCAGAAGAAAGTTACAGAGTAGTTGGGCATAAATGATGTGGTAAATGCTCATTAATCAAGACTTGCTTTCCTGTTTCTCAAGCAACTTAGCAGCAATATAGTTGGAAATTTCTATTTCTGTCAGTCTCTCACACTAAGCATCTTGAATGAGACTTCATGGGCAACTCTCCTGTAGATTTACTGCATTACCTGCAAGAACATCTACCTCCTTAAGTGCTGGGCAGAGGGAACTTAAACTGCAAAACAGGTATGCCTGCTTGTCAGGGATCATGGTAAAGACAAATAATCAAATGCAAGATGTGTGATTTCCTGGAAAACCCTTTTGTAAGAGTATGCTTCATGTCAGAATGTGAACTTTGAATTTTCACACCATGAATATTCATTTTAGAAGGACTGATTCCACTCCTCCCACTCCAGTCCCCAAACAAATGCATACTCAATAAACACATAACTTTAACCAAAGAATTGAGGCATTGTTTGCATTTTTAAAAGCAAACAATATAATGTTTCCAAAATTGGTTAAGTAAATAATGATGCATCCCTATTTTTAGGTACATAAGCAATGATTAATATTATTTATGTGAATACTTAAAGGTATAATAGGAAAAATTTGCCAAGATGTAAGTTGATTAAAAAAAAGTCTGTATTTATTATGGAGCTATAATAAACTATATGTTTTGTTTAAAAGCAGCTGATTACATAGCTAAAAATATTAATTTATATCATTATATATTGTTATCTTCTATCACTATATACATATATATAAGGAATGAGAAGGATTTATAAGAGAATGCATTTATCTTTCCATTTTTACTTTCATCCATGTGTTCTTTTTCCTCATATAGTTTCTGAGCATTCACCTCCAAATATCTCTTACTTTGCTAATCATAATCTAGTAATAAAGGTTATTAAAAGTAGAAACATAGTTATTCCAGGCCATATTTTCCTGCTTCACATTTCCCAGTCTTAATTCCTTAAAGGCAATGTACTAAAAAAATTCATGATTTTTATTTCCTTCAAAAATAAAACCTAGAGGACAGACTTGCTGACTCCCACAGAGATCAACCAGGCCCAGGACAGCCCTACCTAGCCATGCTGAGGCCAGGCAGGCCTAGGACAGTCTTGCTGACCCCCACAGAGAGTAGGCCAGCCCAGGACAGCCCCTGCAATCCCCGCAGAGCCCAGGCCCAAGACCACCCCACCAACCAGTGAGGAGCCCAGGCCCCAGGCCCAGGCCCAAGACTGCCTACCACGCTGAGGACCACACACACACACCACAGTGTTGCATCTCCAAACAGGCCACCCAAAGACATCACTGGGCTTGCCCATTCAGCCCCATCTCTAAAAGTGGTCGTCACCATCTTGGGAAACCTCCAGTACCATCTCAGGTTACCCCCACTGCCACCACCACAATCTTTAGTTGTGGCAGCTTCTATCTTGGGATGCCATCTGGTGGCTGGAAGCCCAACACCAAGGTATTTATGGGTTTGATGCCACCTAGCCAACAACCACGACATGGCCACTTCTATCTAGGGACAACAGCCAGTACACAGAAGACTGTAGCCAAGGCTGACCAAGAGAAGCCTGACTCACATCCTGCATCTCTCCGGTGGAGAGGAGCCCCATGCTGCAGTTCCCAATTTACCAAAGTGTGGCTCCCCCCAAACTGCCTCCATTTTGTGACATTGCATCCACTGCCATAGCCCTCCCCACGTGGTAATCTCCACCATGGGACATCAGACAGGACGAGGAGGCACCTGCCCATTGCAACACTGCATGCCACACTGCGGCATCACCAAATAGGACACCCAACACAATTGTACAGCCCATCCTTTCAGCCCCCTCTCTGAAAGTGGTTGCCTCCATCTTGTGTCACCTCCACCACCATCTTGGGTTACCTCTGCTGCTGCCTCTGCCATCTTTAGCTGGGGCAGCTTCCACCTTGGGACACTGACTGGGGCCTGGGAGCCCAAAATCAAGGTACCTACAGGCTTAGTGCTACTGCTATCACCAACTAGGGGCATGGCTGATACCATCTGGGGACAACAACCAGGTCCTGGAAAACCATCACCAAGGTCCCAGTGGGCCTGACTGCACCAGAAGTATGTCTCCTCAGTGTACTAACAGACATCATCCTGTTGCAGAAGCAACAGGGAGCCTTGCATGGGGTAACCTCTCTCTATTTTTTTTCCTGCTAACAGCCAACCTTTTTTGATTGCCCTTTCATGAGTCCTATAATCTGATACCTCTGCATTCCCACATCCTATCTCATAAACAGCACAGCCTATTCCCCCATCCCTGTCCAACATTAGAAATGGTAAACCCTTATGTAAACCTATTGGCTATATGGTACAAGATAACAGAACTCATCATTTCTGTTTATAGAGACAAAACTGTAAATGTCAAAATACAATCTAATTGATATATGGCTACATATTGGTTGCATTGGGTGCTATAAACATTGATATCCCCCTTAAAGGTGAGGTATTGGTAACCTGCAGGGACACTATAAGATTATAGGGTAGAAGCTTTAATAGGTCAGATCTGCATTGCAAGAGAATAAGACACATAAATAACATTAAAAAACAAGGGAGGAAAGTGCCCTAAACCAACCAAGATACTACAATAGTAGAATCCATTGACAGCACAGTACATGATATGTCAGAGAAAGAGCTCAGAATGTACATAATTAAAATAATCTATGAATTAAAGAATGACCTAAATGAGTAATACAGGCAAAAATTGATCACTCCAACAAATAGATAAGAGAACAAGTACAGGTAGCAAGAGACTTGTTCAAGAAAGAGATGGAGATTCTGGGAAAAAAACAAACAGAAATCCTTGAAATGAAGGAAATAATAAACCAAATAAAAAACTCAATAGAAAGCATCACCAAAAGAGTAGATCACTTGGAAAACAGAACTTTAGGCAAAAAAGACAAAATATACAATCTTGAAAATAAAGTTGACCACACAGTGAAGATGGTAAGAATCCACGAACAGAACTTCCAAGAATTATGGGATAACATCAAAAGACAAAACCTAAGATTTATGGGATAGAGGAAGGCACAGAGATTCAAACCAAAGGAATGCACAATCTCTTCAATAAAATAATATCAGAAAATTTCCAAAACATGAAGAATGAATTGGAAAATCAAATATAGGAGGCTTACAGGACACCAAATGTACAAAATTATAATAGATCTACAAGGAGACATATTACAATGAAAATGCCTAACAAACAGAATAAGGATAGAATTGGAAAGGCTGCAAGAGAGAGGAATCAGGTTACATATAGGGGAAGACCAATTTGGATCTCAGCAGATTTTTCAACCCAGACCCTCAAAGCTAGGAGGTCCTGGAACAATATATATCAACCTCTGAAAGAAAATGGATGCCTACCAAGAATCTTATATCCAGCAAAATTAAGCTTCAGATGTGATGATGAAATAAAAACCTTCCATGATAAACAAAAGTTAAATGAATTTACAACAAGAAAGACTGCACTATAGAACATTCTTGGCAAAATATTCCATGAGGAGAAAATGAAAAACAATAATGAAAATCTGCAAAGGGAGGAACTACACTATAGGAAAGCCAATCAAAGAAGAAACCAAGTCAAGTTAAAAACCAAAAATACACCAAAATGACTGGGAATACAAACCATGTATCAATAATAACAATGTTAATGGCCTAAACTCATGAATTAAAAAACATAGACTAGCAGATTGGATTAAAAAATAAAAAACAACCCAACAATACGCTGCCTTCAAGAGACTCATCTCACGGAATAAACATACACAGACTGAAGGTGAAAGGATGGGGAAAAACATATCACTCGGGCCACGTAAACAGCAGGGGTTTCCATACTCATATCAGATAAAGTGGACTTCAAACCAAAGTTATTGAAAAGGGATAAAGACAGTCATTTCATATTGCTTAAGGGAATCATACATCAACAAGACACAACAATTTTAGTATCTATGCCCCAAATAATGGAGCATCTATGTATATTAAGCAAACCTTTCTGAACTTCATGAATCAAATAGACCACAACACAATAATACAGGGTGACTTTAACACACCTCTATCACCACTGGACAGATCTTCCAAACAAAAACTAAACAAAGAAACTATAGAACTCAATAAAATAATCAATAGCTTAGACTTAAGAGACTTACATAGAATATTCCATCCATCAATAAGTGAATACACTTTTTTCTCAGAAGCACATGGATCCTTCTCCAAAATTGATCATATGTTATGCCACAAAGCAAGTCTTAGCAAATACAAAAAAACAGAGATACTACCCTGCATTCTATCTGACCATAATGGAATAAAACTAGAAATCAATGAAAAATTAGAAAATAGAAGCCACTCCAACACCTGGAGACTAAATAAATATGCTATTGAATGATGCCTGGATAACACAAGACATCAGGGAGGACATAAAAAAAATTCTTAGAGGTAAATGAGAACTCTGATAGAACATATCAAAATCTCTGGGACGCTATAAAGGAAATACTAAGAGGGAAGTTCATTGCATTGAGTTCATTCATTAAAAGAATAAACAGTCAACAAATAAACAACCTGACATTACAAGTGAAAGCCCTAGAAAAAGAGGAAGAATCCAACACCAGTAGAAGGAGAAGACAGGACATAATTAGCATCACGGCTAAAATCAAATTGAAACAGAAGAAACAATTAAAAAAAACCTTACAAAACAAAAAGCTGGTTCTTTGAAAAAATAAATAAAATTGACAGACCCTTAGACACTTTAATGAAAGGAAGAAGAGAGAAAACTCAAATTAATAAAGCTTGTGATGAAAAAGGACATATCATGACAGACACTATTGAAATACAGAAGATAATTAGAAACTATTTTGAAAATTTATACTCCAGTAAAATAGAAAACTTCAAAGACACTGACACATTTGTAGAGGCATATGACCTACCTATATTGAACCAGGAGGACATATACAACTTAATCAGATCAATTTCAAGCAATACAATAGAAGATGCCATTAAAAGCCTAGCAACCTAGAAAAGCCCAGGACCAGACAAATTCTCAGCTGAGTTCTATAAGACCACAAAGAAGAATTCATATCAATACTCCTCAAATTATTCCATGAAATAGAAAAGGAGTGAACCCTTCCAAACTCATTCTATGAGGCTAATATCACCCTGATATCAAAACCAGACAGATCCATCAAAGAAAGAAAATTTCACACCAATATCCCTGATGAACATAGATGTAAAAATTCCCAATGAAATTCTAGCAAATTGCATACAAAAACATATTAAAAAGATAGTGCACCATGATCAAGTGGGGTTCATCCCAGGGATGCAAAGTTGGTTCAACATATGGAAATCAATAAATGTAATTTATCACATGAGTAGACTTAAAGACAAGAATCACATGATTACCTCAATAGATGCAGAAAAAGCATTTGACAAAATGCAGTACCTCTTCATGTTCAAGACATTAGAAAAACAGGGATAGTAGGAACTCAGCATTGTTAAAGCTATCTATGCTAAGCCCAATATCATAATAAATGGAGAAAAGTTGGACGCATTCCCTCCAAAAACTGAAACAAGACAGGGACATCCTCTTTCACCACTGCTATTCAACATAGTCCTTGAAACTCTAGCCAGAGCAATTACAAAGACAAAATAAATGAAAGGGATACAAATAGGAAAAGAGGAACTCAAACTATATTTATTTGCAGAATCCAAAAAATTCCACCAGAAAACTTCCAGAATTAACAAATGAATTCAGCAAAGTAGCAGGATATAAAATCAATACCCATAAATCAAATGCATTTCTATACATCAGTGATGAATCCTCTGAAAGAGAAATTAGGAAAACTACCCCATTCACAATAGCCTCAAAGACTAATTAAACAAAACTTGGGCATCAATCTAACAAGAGAGGTGATAGACCTCTACAATGAAAACTATAGACCACTAAAGAAAGAAATTGAAGAAGACCTCAGAAGATGGAAAAATCTCCCATACTTTTCGAGAGGCAGAATCAATATTGTCAAAATGGCCATACTACCCAAAGCCCTATACATATTCAATGTGATTCCAATTAAAATCCCAATATCATTCCTTATAGAAACAGAAAAGGCAATCATGAAATTCATTTGGAAAAATAAGAGACCCAGAATAGCCAAAATAATCCTTAGCAAGAAGAGTGAAGCAGGAGGCATCACAATACCAGACCTTAAACTATACTACAAAGCTATAGTAAGAAAAACAGCATGGTATTGGCATCAAAATAGACATGTAGACCAATGGTACCGAATAGAAGACACAGAGACAAACCCACTTAAATACAGTTATCTTATACTAGACAAAGGTGCCAAACGTGTACATTGGAGAAAAGATAGCCTCTTCAACAAATGGTGCTGGGAAAACTGGAGATTCATATGCAGCAAAATGAAACTAAACCCCTATCTCTCACCATGCACAAAACTCAACTCAAAGTGCATCAAGGACCTAGGAAATTAGACCAGAGACCCTGCACCTAATAGAAGAAAAAGTAGGCCCAAACCTTCATCATGTGGGATTAGGCCCTAACTTCCTTACCAAGAGTCCTAAACTGCAAGAAATAACATCAAAAATCAATAAATGGGATGGATTCAAACTAAAAACCTTCTCAGCAAAAGAAACAATGAGGTGAAGAGAGAGCCTACATTTTGGGAGCAAAATTTTGCCACACACATGTCAGATAGAGCACTGATCTCCAGGATATATAAAGAACTCAAAAAACTGAAAACCACAAAAAACAACCAACCCAATTAATAAATGGGCTAAGGAGCTGAACAGACACTTCTCAGAAGAAGAAATACAATTGATCAACAAATATATGAAAAAATTTTCAACGTCTCTATTAATTAGAGAAATGCAAGTCAAAACTTAAATTTCATCTCACACCAGTCAGAATGGCAGTTATCAAGAATACAAGCAACAAGAAATGTTGGTGAGGATCTGGGGGGAAAGGCATAGTCACACATTGCTTTTGGGACTGCAAATTGGTGCAACCTGTCTGGAAAACTGTATGGAGTTTCCTTAGAAAACTTGGAATGGAGCCACCATTTGACCCAGCTATCCCACTCCTCGGTCTATACCCTAAAGACTTAAAAACAGAATACTCCAGTAATGCAGCCACTTCAATGTTCATAGCAGCAGAATTCACAATTGCTAAACTGTGGAAGCAAACTAGATGCCCCTCAATAGATGAATGGACAAAGAAACTGGGGTCTATGTACACAATGGAATATTACTCAGCATTAAAACAGAATAAAATTATGGCATTTGCAGGTAAATGGATGGAGTTGGAGAATATTAGGCTATGTGAAATAAGCCAATCCCCCAAAACCAAAGGCCAAATGTTCTCTTTGAAAAGTGGATGCTGATCCATTATGTGGGAGAGGGCACGGGAAGAATGGAGGAAATTTGCTTGGGCAAAGGGGAAGGGGAGATGGGAGATGAGGAGGCCTAGGGGCAGAAAAAATGGTGAAATGAGATGGACATTATTGTCTTAGGTACATGTGTGACTGCACATATGGTACAATGCTACATAGTCTACAACCAGAGAAATGAAAATTTGTGCTGCATTTGTGTACAATGAATCAAAATGCATTCTGCTGTCATGTGTGCCTGGTTAGAACAAATTAATTAATATAAAAATAAAACCTACTCTAATCCTCTCAGCCAGAGACATTAATTATAGATATTCTGCTGCATATCTTTTTTAAACTGTGTCACACATATATGTGAGCATGCATATATGCTAATTTCATTGGAAGGAGAAACAATTTCCAGTCCTTTGCTATTGAATCCCTGTATTTCTTTTTTTTTTTTTTAAACATATTTTTTAGTTGTTAATGGATCTACTTATTTATTTGTATGTGGTGCCGAGGATCGAACCCAGGGTCTCACACATGCCAGGCAAGCACTCTACTATTGAGCCACAACCCGAGCCCCCCTGTATTTCTTTTAAAAGCAAACAACCTAAATATTCTAAAATTAGATAGGTAAATAATGGTAACTTTCAACCATGGAATGCCAAGACACCATTAAAATTATTTATATGATTATTTAAAGGTACAGGAATATTTCCCAATATTTCACCTAGTAAAAAAGTCTATATGAAATTATAAAATCAGAATATTTCTTATAAAGGTATTTTTCTGTATGTCAGGTTCTCAAGAGAAAACCAATAGAACACACACACACACACACACACACGGGGAGTTGGCTCACATGATTATGGAGGCTGAGCAGTCCCATGATCTGCCATTTTCAAGCAGGAGAACTACGAAAGCTGCATTCGTATAATGCAGCCCAAGCTGGAAGGCCTGAGAACCCAGGGGCTGCTAGTATAAGTCCTAGAGTACAAAGGCCTGAGAACCAGGAGCTCTGATATCTAAAGGCAGGAGACGATGGATGTACTATTTCAGAGAAAGAGAGGTGGGGAGAATTCCCCTTTCTTTTGCCTTTTTGGTCACTATGAGCCCTCACAATGGTGAGGGTGGCCTTCTTTACCCAGGCTACTGATTCATCTTCTGGTAACTCCCTGACAAACCCATAAATAATTTTTTATCAGTTTTCTGGGGATCCAGAAAATTTATATGTCAAGCTGACATATAAATTTAGCCATCACATTATCTAAAAAAGTATTTGTTACTATACATCATTATGTACATAAAGAAACAAAAAGATGCATAACTGGTCAGAAAAAGGAGTAGTTTGGGCCAGACACTTAGGGAGAGAAATCCTAGAGAATGGCTCCACAGAAAACAAGAGGAGAGTGTTTCACACAAGGAAGGGACAAAATATCAAATGCCACTAAGACATCAAATAAGATGAAGATCCTCATCTTATTCATTGGTTTTGACAACGTGGTAATGAGGCAAGCTATATTCTTCTGATACATTTAAATTACTTAAACAATCTTGGCTCTTTGTTTAAGATTATCATAGTCAACTATCTCCTGAGAATAAAGGAACATTTTTATCCCCCTGAGAAGGAACCTGAGACATATCTTCCAATAAGTACAACATATTTATCCCTTAGCTCTATAATGGAGAAAACAGGAACCATATCAAGGGATATCTATGAGTCTCATAGATAAAATAAAAAATAAAAAATTTAAAAAAGCAAAAATTGTGATAGAACAATAGGAAACTCTAAAACAAGATAACTCCATAAAGGAATTAATTTTTACTAAAATAATGTCAAATTCATGAAAGAAGGAAAAACCTGTTACATGCTGAGACCAAAGACACATGATATCTAAATTCAATACATGACCTTAATTTGCACACTGGCTTCTGAAAGATATTATTTATAGATCTTGGAATAGAAACTGATTTTAAAAATGAATCATTAAGTTCATAGGAAAAGATCTAATAATATAAAGGTAACTCCTTACTTGCTTAATATAGTAATAAAGTACTGAGCACTAGCCTAAGCACTTTGCACATGTTATCTTATTTAGCTCTTAACATTCTATTAATTTTTATGTCCTCAAATTTATATGTGAAGATTAAAAGCTCAGAGTAGTTGACTGAGTTTTTCAAAACCACAAAACTCTTGACAAAGCTGAGATTGAACTCCCAGTTCCTTTTGCGGCAGATGAATCAGGCAAAGTTATGGAACAAATGCCAGGGTTTCCTAAGATTCAATGAAATCTGATGTCTCCCTCAATACCTAATATGTGCAAGCCATAAAATCAAAGTTCTGACAGTAGCTCAAACAATGATCAACCCACCCTAATCTTTTTCTTCTGTTAAACTAGTTTGGCTCCACTCATCTTTGATTTTTCCATTTGTGCTTATGGACCTATTTTGGACTATATATTTCATTCTCAAGAAAGATGTGAATGGCTCAGCTAGTGCTAGGTGGTAAGAAATACAATGATAACAAAAGATAAGATTTTGAATACGCCTTTGCCCTGGTCTTTTTAGATGGTAAAACCACAACATGGCATTTATAGATCATGTATTGAATTTCATCTCGTTGAATTTTACTCTCATACAAAGAGGAGAGAGAGAGAGGTGATGTAACAGTTAAGAACAAGTGTCAAAATAAGATGGCAGCATCAGCAATTTGGGCATAGGTACAATTGGCATATCTACCTCCTACTTCATGGCCAAGGGACCTGTCAGAAGCTAGGCACTGACCCCCTCAAGGAGGCCACATAACTTTGAAAAATAAGGCTGCTTATGGCTCAGTAGAATAATAGAATCCAATAATGAGACCTTTGAGTGTCTTTTTGTTTTTTCCTGTATGGGTCAATAGAGACATACTTTATCATTACAGTACTTTTGCAGCTGTTAAGGGGATGGCTTCACAGTAGTGTTCTGTACCCCTAGAATATCCTTGCATTTTCCAGATTTTTTTTCAATCTATGAGTTTACATCTCATTGCGATGGGGCATGCCAAGGGAGAGTAGAGGCTCAGATGTCATTTCTAAGCATGACTTGTGCTTAAGAGTTTAATTTACAGCACTGTGTTTCTCCAACATGAATCATACTGTTCCAGTGAGGGAACTAGTTATGGCTTTTCAAAGATATTTTCCCAACTAATGGTCCTATCTGGCTTACAATTATACTGACAGAAAAACAACTGCAGTGACTTTTAAACTAATGATATAATCCATGGACAATTTCCTCTAAACACCTCCGAGACGTGAATGAATGAATCATACATCATTGCCAGAGCAATCTCCTCAATGGATTCTACCGGCTGGAATCTCAACGTGTTTCTGATTGGGTAAAAGCTTTCAATGAAAATAAGACTCTGAAACTTGTTCTGGAGCAAAACCTATGCCCTGAGGGAAGAGAGCTGTGAATATATTTTGAACTTTTAACTTCCAGGAGCTCTTGTGATCCGCATGTCTCTCTTCTGTGCACAGAAAAGGATTTAGTGAAGACACATAGTGACATTGGTGTCTTTCAACAATTCTTCCCTGTTTCATCCCCCTTAGTTGGCTTGGTTTTCTCTAGTGGCTTGGCATCCTACAATATCTTAATTATTTTCCTCCAGAGGTTTCTTTCTTTTCAGTCTATATGATGTTACAGATATACAGACATTCTTCAGGAAATCAAAGATCTTAACAAACACAGTGGCAGCTCCTGGGATGTTGTGAAGAAAGCGAAAAGTTACATTGTTACATTCCAGGATCAGACATTTTTAAAAAAAAATTTTTGCTTCTACCTCTATCATGCTGGTATTTGTAGTGTGTGTGTGTGTGTGTGTGTAGTGGAGATCTTTTGCTTTCAACTTGGAGCAGGTCTTAAATAGGCAATTCTGTTATCTTTGTTTGTCCAAGTGTTCCATTCCTTAATCTGTTTCTAGGTCTTTTCTCGAAGAGAAATAACTAAAACAATCTTTTATGAGTAACTTAAAACTCAAGGAAGAGAAATAAATCATACAAAATCAAGGACCTAGTCCACATGGGCACAGACTCTAAAATATGTATTTTTTTGTGTGCTGGGAATTTAACCCAGAGATGCTGTATTACTGAGCCACACCCAGTCCTTTTTTATTTTTATTTTAAGACAGGGGTTGCTAAGCTGCTGAGGCTGGCTTCAAACTGTGATCCTTCTGCCTCAGCCTCCCTAGTTGCTAGGATTACAGGTGTATGCTATTGTGCCTGGCTGTAACACATTTTCTAATGCTCCTTACTTTCTATTATGAATACAAAACATATTTGGCCTTATGCTGTTCTGATCATGACAGTTATATTTGTCCCTCCAAGGAAACAATAGGCACCTTATTGACAGAAAGGGTGCATCAAGGTCACCTTGATATCCTTTATATACATTATATAGGGTTGAGTGCCCTAATAGTTGATGTTTGATGCACTGAAGAATGGCATTGCTCAATACAGACTTAGAAGAGATGAGAGGGGTTGTAAGTGATATAATTGCCTTTTTTTTTTTTTTGTGACTTGGGAGGCTGAGGCAGGAGGATCACAGTCTGAAGCCAGCATCAGTGGCTTGCAACCCCTGTCTTAAAATAAAAATAAAAAAGGACTGGGTGTGGCTCAGTAATACAGCATCCTTGGGTGAAATTCTTAGTACAAAAAAAATTACATATTTTAGAGTCTGAGTCCATGTGGACTAGGTCTTGATTTCGTATCATCCATTTCTCTTCCTTGAGTTTTAAGTTACTTATCTGATTAATAGGTTTTGGGGGAGATTTAGAGCAAATAAAAGACAGCCTGTAATATGAAAACAGAGCTTGGAAAATAAATCATAAAATGGAGACTCTGTTCCCTTCTCTGACACTTAACTGGCTAGATCATCTTCACTGACCTCATCTAGAGAATGGGGATAAACTTGTTTGCATGTCCCCTGGACTACTATTAGGCTTAGGAGGTGAGGAATGTAGACACTGTTTGGTGTCACAAATACCCAAGCATCACTTTTTTTTTTTTTTTTTTGGTACCAGGGATTGAACTCAGGGGCACTCGACCACTGAGGCACATCCCCAGCCCTATTTTGTGTTTTATGTAGAGACAGGGTCTCACTGAGTTGCTTAGCACCTTGCCATTGCTGAGGCTGGCTTTGAACTGGCAATTCTCCTGTCTCAGCCTCCCAAAATGCTGGGATTACGGGCGTGCACCACTACACCTGGCCCAAGCATCACTTTTGACCTTAAGTTGTGGTAATTGCTGGGACCCTGGATTCATTCTATAGATACATGATACTGAAAAGAACAAGAGTCACAGTAAAGGAGCAGGTGAAAAGATTAATCAGCACCTGATTTCCTTTAAGTTTGCAAGGAGATAAGGAAAAAGTCCTTGAAATAGGCAGTGTTCTTCCACAAACACTTGTTTGGCAGCTGCTGTATTCCAGGAAAGTATTATCATCATAGTAATGATAAGAGTCACCGTTTACTAAAGCCTGTTATGTGCCATACCAAGCAATGTATTGGGTATGATCATCTCTGGGTGGGCTTAGTATTATTATTCTCACTTTACAAATGATGAAATTAAGGCTTTAGAAGTTGAATAACTGTCCTAAGTCCACTCAAATAATGAAGAGGCAGAAGGAACAAATATTATGAAGGCATGGACCTGTTATCAGCACATGGATCCATTTCACTTGGGCTGTCTTCCTGTTTTGGTGGCTTTATATTTTATAGGACCAAGGGTCATCTCTACATTAAGCTGTTTGGTTCTTTACAGCAGGTGGCTCTGTGAGCACCAGTTTGGAAGCTCTGCTCCTGATGCTCATGGTGTGTCATATCAGGACACTGTTAGACTCTCTAGCTCATTTGCTGGAAGTTGTATGGCTTTTGAGGGGGCTAGTCCCTGCTAAGACTATGTACATGATAAATACCACATCTATCCCAATTCTAAGAGTGTAAATATTGTAAGGTGATTGGTTTCAGGCAACCAAGACTAACAAGGAAAGGTGACACTTGAAGCTCTTGGAGATCCACACAGAAGGATCCAGACTGGGGATTCTTCTGATAAACTAGCACTTCCTGCCAACGGAAGGCACTTGGGTGGAAACCCAGAGCAGCTGGAGAGCCAGTCCTGTGAATCCTGCCTGCTGCATACCAAAACCTGGTCTTAGAGCCAGTCAGAGCATACAGGTGACCTTGATCCTTGCATGGGACAAGGATTGACCCCAGAAACCTTGCACAAGGAGAAGAGCTGGGGTTGGATAGGCAGTGGCAGGTATTTCTATGACTGAGAATTCTCTTGGACTCCAGAGAGTTGCACACTCCAGAGCTCAGGTATAAGAAAACAACGAAACATAAATGGCCAGCTTCCAAGGTGGGTGAGAGGACATAGGAGCATTCATGGTGACACCAAGCATGCCTGTAGACACATGGTCCAGGCTTGGGGAAGAACAAGCCTACATCTCTTTCTCCTACAGTTAAAAACAAACCACCCCTGACTTGTTTTCCAGGGCTGCATTTCATTGCCTGTTTCAAGAGCAGTTCACACCATGCCCTTTCAGCCTGAGGTGAATACGCTTCATGTTTCCTATGTTCTCTGCAAGTATGACGTCACTCTTGATGGAGGATTAGCATGATCTCTATGAAGTATTTCTAAGCTTGGAACTTGTGCCTGTGAGTCCTGTAGCAGGGCCCCTGGCTGCCCATGAATGAAAAATCAGCTTATTTCAGAATCATTCCTAAATGTCAAACCCAAATGGGAGACTAAATGGGAGCCACTGCCATTTCTGAGTTATTGCCACAGATCAGCATTGCTGTGTTCACTCGTGGGAGATTGAAATCTCTGCACTGAGGAGTAAGGAGAGCTGAGTTCTCATCCTAGCTCTCTCGCAAAGGGTTAGATTTTGCTGTTTAACTTATCTGGATTTCTCTTTACTCATTTACACATATGAAGTTAAGACCAAATCCTCCTGTACAAACTTTGAAGGTCTAACTCATGAGTGAACACATGAGCATTTTATTAAAGTATTTCAAATTATGGATGTGAATAAAATTAGTAATGTTTAGCTTCTGTTTTTTCCCTAGATGTCTAAAATTGTATTAAATGTAGAAGTAATATCATTTCTACCATAAACTTTCTTCTGGGCTTTCTGTATGTCATTTAATGATGATGGACATCTTTGGAATTATGACTCAAATAATAAGTAGCCACGTCACTCCCTATTTAGTTTATTGGATATTGCTGTCTAGCACCATACAGGGTATAAAAAAATGTAAGTTATTCCCTTCCTTTGGGTAATAGAATTCAAGGAATCTGCCCTACCCTCCAGTGACATCTCCACCCAGTCCTACACAAATTGTTGTCAACAAGATGAACGGAACCTTCCAATAATGCCCCTTGATTCCTTTGTGAGAGAGAACACAGGTGCTAGTCTGAAGCAATATGCTCTTACATTAAGTACTTTGGGGGAAAAAATAGCTGCAAAGTGCTCTTCAAACACAAGGCATTAGAATGACTGATGAATATAGCCTCATCACAGTTGCACCTCCACAAGAAGAATTGTGACATTTATTTTGAAAAAGAAGCACAACACAGCCTGAAATCACCCTTTGTGCAGAATTTCAGCCATTGTGTAAAAGTGTTTGAAACAGCGCAGGCCTGACTGGAAGCACTTGCCAAGTTAATAGATTGCACTGCATGCAAGAATCCACTGTGGGATTTATGTCCTGTGTTCTGTGGAGGTGGGTTTGCTTCCTTTCCAGGATCACCCTCATATTTAGCCACATGCTTGGGCAGAGTTTGTGTGTTTTTGACTTGAGCTGTGTCTTCCTTTTAGACTCAAATTCCTTTATCATTACATGCTTATGCTATGGTCTAATTTTGCCCACGTGTCTCTTCATTCCAGACAGACTATAAATCTTTGCTGTCATTGCTTACCCTTTCTACTCCTTTCATTTCCCCCATCGGTGCCGACATGGGTGCCTGGCATAAACGAGATGCTCATAAATATTTATCAAATGAATGAACATATGGATGGGTGGATGAGCAAGTAAGTCTAATTTTATTTTTTAGATGAAATTCTTAAAAATTCAATGAGAAATCAGACATAGAAAAGGTATAAAGACTAACGTGATGAATATCTGCAGACTCCCTACCTTGGCTCACATTATGAAAGCCTTGTGCCCCTCCCTATTCATATCTCCATTTCTTTTCCTCAAGAAAGTCACTCTACTGAACTTAGTGTTTATCATTCGTCTTTATTCTTCATATTGTTACTACAGTATGAAGCCCTAACAAAACTTCAGTTTTTGCCTGTTTTTAAAATTGGCAAACTATCATTATATTCTTCTGAAACTTGCATTTATAATCAAAAGCATGTTTGTGAGATAAATCCATGTTGATATACATCATTCTAGTTTGTCATCTTCTCTGCTGGATGGTATTTAATTGTATGAATATATCATAATTTATTTGTTGGTTCTCTTGTGGATGGAATTACACCACACGCTGTTAGGAACATTTTCATTCACATCTCCACCAGCACCTGTGGTCAGAATTCTGCAGAGCATCATCCCAAGGAGTTGAATTTCTGGGTAGCAGGGGATACATATCCCCCAATGCTTCAGGATGACTGAAGTGACTCAGTGCAGTTGTACCAATTTATACTCCCACAGACCTGCATTTGCAAAACTTCAGTTTTCTAACATTAGCTGCTGACTTTTATGACAGGATGGTCTTTGCTGCCGAGCTTCCCTGAGGGCCTTTGAGATGTGCTGGCATCTAGTCAAGGGCTGGGGCTCAGCCCCACAGTGGCCTGAGTGGATTCTTTTTCCTCTCCTGCTGTTTTGTCAGCTGAAGCTGTCATCCTCTTCAGTATCTGAAGTATTGAAGCTCTTCCTCCCAATCCTCAGCCATCTATGTGCCACTCATTGTAAACACAAGTTCCCCCAAATGAGAAGCTGCAGTTCATGGCCAAGAGTTACCTTCATCTAAATGTGGCCTGTGTCAGCAGGGTGGACTGTGACCTTTTTTTATATGCATCTGTACACCTTGGATTCTGATGCCCTTAAATACTGTTACAATGTGTTGTGGGACCATAGCATCATAGGGCGACAATATTATGGCTAATATCCTGTGGTTTTGGTAACAGGAGGTTTCAACTTAATGCCTCCTAACTGCAATTTATTAAAGGCTATAATCTTAAAAATAAAGGGTATTAAATGACTCTGTAGTATTCAAACTATATTTCAAAAGGAAACCTGTTAGATAATCATGTAAATAAGTATTTGCTACAAAAAGTATTGCATCATGATTTGGGGCTGGGGTATATTTTCCCCTTTATAATAGTTACTGTTTTCCTTCAAATGGGAGATGGATTCTTAAGAGGTTTAACCATATTTGAAAGTATTTTTATACATCTTTATACTTGATCTTTCTTTCCAATTTAGGATTTGAAGTCGCTTATTTCTCTATTTTTTGCCTTGTTTCTAATGTAAACTGTTCTTGAAGAACGAAGCCCATCTAGAAAGAGCACCAGTAATAAGCATGCAGACTGATGAATGCCATGAGGTGAACACTCTCTTGTAACAATGGTTGGAGCAAGAAAGAGTATCACCAGAACCTCCATCTCAGTCATATACCCTTGCTGGGAACCACTGCTGGTTTACTTTTTCCTACTTGTATCCAAACTTCTTTTACATATGAATTTAGTAAGATCCAGAGAGATGAAATGACTCACTCAAGGTCACACAGAGAGTTAGTGAAGATTAAGGACTGGAGCCTGTGCCCCTCCATGCCCTATCCAATATCATGATTTACTCCAGTTGTTCTTACTTTTTCTTTGACTGAAACATGGCAAGAAATGCAGTGATACAATGAATGGCACAACTTCTCCCTGCGCTGTGACAGTTATCAGTCTTCCACCAGTGCCGGGTTCCCTCCTCTGCTAGCACGTCTCTTCTAGAACTTTGTGCCTTCCCCACTTGGGGAGCAGACTCAGATGCATGTATACCTTTCAGGACCTATGATTAAAAGGGGGGATTTAAAAAATAAGGCATGAAGTAATTCCCACCCAGCACTCTTCTGATGGAAATAAGCCATTTGGAAGCACATTAACTCTCTGTGCCCTCTTCCTGAGGGAAGAAATCATGACAGTAACAGATTGATATCAGCTATGTAACCCAAAACTTAAAACCTCTCTGGGCCCATGCTGGAAAATTTTGATACACACCAAAATTTTGATACACACCCAAATTTCTCATCCAGAGTGAAAGCCCTTTCCTGGATAAACGTCCCTGAAGTTATGCTTAATCAAGTTTCAGAGTGACGTGGGATAGTAGAAAGAGCTTGAAATCTTAGTGTCAGATGAACCAGAATTTTGTTTCCAGTTTTCCTGTGTGCAAGCTGGGTGCCTTCAGCTCTCACACTTGTTCCTTGTTTGTAAAATGGGGAAGAATAAGGTTCTTGTCAGTGTTTGTAGCAATGATACACATCAGTATAGTATCTGGTACCCAAAGAACTCTCAACAGACGAGAATTTCTTACTACAACTTCAGAAGGGGCCAGCTGTTTCCCTTTAGATTGTATTTCATTGATGACAACAGTTTTTGGTACTGGGTTGATAATATTCTTTCAAAAATATATAACAAGGACTATTTTTCATGTTTAAGAGAGGACTCTGCCAAATTTTCAAACCAGGAAAAAAAAGCTATATATTTTTACCTCTGGAAACATTCCTTTCCCTTCAACTCAAGTATTAGTAAATATCTCATGGAAGGATTGTTCTTAGCCCATAGCATTAAGAACTTTAAGTTAATTTCCTCTGATATCAAGGATCAATATGGCTCTCAATGACATCAGTACAATTCAAGCAAGAGGATAATTAAAATATATAATAAGAACTATGATAAACATTTTTATCTTTAAGTCTATTTATGTGATAAATTACATTTATTGATTTCCGTATGTTGAACCAAACTTGCATCCCTGGAATGCATGGTGCACTTGATCATGGTGCACTATTTTTTATATATGTTTTTTTAAAAGAATATTTTTTTAGTTATGGATCTTTATTTTATTCATTTATTATTTATATGTGGTGCTGATCAAACCCAGTGCCTTACTCATGCTAGACAAGCACTCTACCACTGAGCTACAGCCCCAGCCCCTTTAAATATGTTTTTGTATGCAATTTGCCAAAATTTTATTGAGAATTTTTGCATCTATATTCATCCAGGATATTGGTCTGAAATTTTCCTTCTTTGATGTGTCTCTGACTGGTTTTGCTATCAGGGTGATACTAGCCTTGTAGAATGAGTTTGGAAGGGTTCCCTCCTTTTCTATTTCATGGAATAATTTGAGGAGCATTTGAGTTAGTTCTTCTTTGTAGGTCTTATAGAACTTGGCTGAGAATCCATCTGGTCTCGGGCTTTTCTTGGTTGGTAGGCTTTTGATGACATCTTCTATTGTATTGCTTATAATTGATCTGTTTAAGTTGTGAATGTCCTCCTGGTTCAGTTTGGGTAGGTCACATGCCTCTAGAAATTTGTTGGTGTCTTCAGGGTTTTCTTTTCTTTTCTTTTTTTTATTAGTTTATTTAATTGCATTTCAAGTCATAGCACATATATAGAGCTCAGTTTTTCCATTTCTCTGGTTGCAAACCAGATAAAGTTACACCAATTGTGTTTTCATACATGCACCAAGGGTAGTGATGACGATCTCAATC